>SJYV01006106.1:1637604-1652186 GCA_006410875.1 Neotragus pygmaeus | reverse complement strand
TTTTTTTTTTTTTGGCTGCACTAGGTCTTGGTTGTGGCACATGGTGTCTTTGTTGATGCATCAAGGATCTTTAGTTGAGGCATGTAGGCTCTAGTTCCCTGACCAGGGATCAAACCCTGGGCCCCCAGTATTGGCAGCATGGAGTCTTAGCCACTGAACCACCAGGGAAGGGCTAAAAGCACACATCAAGAGTATGGCCAAATGACTTATTACCTAGATGGTAGACAGACAGTTGTTGTAGCCATGCGTTCCGGGAAACAAACTCACTCAGGACAACTCACTCAGAAGGACAATGCAGATAGTGGAGTGCAGTTTATTACACCCGCGGGCCCAAGGCAGAGTCTCCTCTTAGCCAAGGACCCCGACCAGCATTTGTGAAAATCTTTTATACCCAATGTGTACGTGTCTGAACCCACCACTCCAAATTCCTTGAGACTTATATAAACCAAGGAAAATACAATCCCAATAACCCCATCATTCACGTGCTGTGTGCTCATGTGCTCAAATAATCAATAAACCCGAGGTTACACTCCAAAAAAGTTATGGCCTGTCTGGAGGAAGGGGTGATTAGTGTATGTTTTCTCTTAGGCGATGAGTAATCTAGATATGATCTTCAAGGTTCCCCAGTCTGGAGGGGGTCTTATCCTTCTGTTGTTGTTTTCGTAGGCACTAAACACAGAGTTCAGAGTCCATTGGAAAGGTGGCTGAGCATGATCAGCATGAACAGGCCTAAGATGGAGTCCAGGCCCTATGAATTCCTTCTTCAAGGTTAGCATCATCCAGATCACCACCGACTATCTCTATCACTTCAGAAGTCTCCCTCTGCTCCCTCCCAGGTCAAATCCTTCTATCTAAGGTAACCTCCATTCAGATTTCCATCACAGATTAGTTTTGCCGGTTCCTGAATTTCTTATAAATGCAGGATGTACACTTTGGGGATCTCTAGCTCAACATGACGTCTATGAGATTTGTCTCTCTGCCTGAGACTTATTATAGGCCTTTCGGGTGTTCAGAGTCAGGTTTGCATGTAGACCCACACACCTATTACCACTTGTCCCATAGTCCCTTCTGAGACCATGCAAAAATCTCTCACCTTCCTCCTTCCCGTATAAATGGACAAACAAAAGTCCATTTTTTTACAAGATAAATGTAACTTTTTTTCCTAAGTACAAAAATTACATATGCTCATTTTAAAAAGAAAGAAATTCTAGCCTTGAGAATCTTGCACGGCTTACCCAAACACAGCCAATAGGTCAGCTGGCCAGTGGCCTTTGACCTGTGTAGCCTGGCTCTGAAAAAACAACTGGGTTAGTTACATTCTGCATCTCAGGAATGTGACCTCTCGAACTCAGAGGGAAGTTGCATTTGCCAGTGATGATGGTCCCACCTGGACTGTGTGTGGTACCACTGGGACCTTCCTCCAGGACCAAGGGGCCTATTTCCGCAGGTGCCACGCTTCTTGGTCCCAACTCAGGACAGCTCTCAGAGGCCAGCCCAGGAGAATAAAATCTCACTGCTTCCACTTTTCCCCCTTCTATTTGCCATGAAGTGATGAGACCAGAGGCCATGATCTTAGTTTTTGAATATTGAGTTTCAAGGCAGCATTTTCACTCTCCTCTTTCACCTTCATCAAGAGGCCCCATGGCCCAAGATTCTCTAAACATTCCCACCTCTTCACCTTTGCTTCTAACCACTCTACCTGCTGAGGTCCAACTCTTTTACCAGCTCTTCTCCAAACCCTTCCGAGAATCCCCAGGCCACTGTCACAGTACTTTCTTTGTATAATTATGATAGCATTTGCCATTAGCTGCCTTGTGCTGAGGCTTAACTAGGTGAACTAGCTACAAAAATGCCTCTTTGGTTAAAAAAAAAAAGTGAGTGGCATGTCCTCAAGGCTTGGCAACTTGTAAAATGCCTCTCATTCCTCCAACTTGGAGAAACTTATCATTCCTATAGATGAGTCAGTGGAGGGAAGAGTTAATTGATTGGCTTAGATTTGGGGAAAATGCAGAGNCTCCCGGCCACGTCGGGGCTCAGGGTCACCCATGTCTGGGGGCCAGTGCTCATGGAGGTGGATCTCTGCACTCACTGGGGCCCTGTGTGAGACCCCCAAGCCTATGGAAGTCTCAGCAGAGCCGGACCATCCATGGCTTTGTTCTGACCGTCTCCTGCTCCCGGGTTGCCAGGGGAAGCATATCCACCTCTTCCCGTATCCACCTTGGCCCTGGGCCTGGGCTGGGAATGAGGTCTGGATCAGGGGCTGCTGCTGTGGGAATTCTAGGCCCCTCTGCCCTGGCAGATTCAGAGCAGAAAGAATGGACTCCAGGTGGGGACTAGCGGCCTTTAGGAAGAATGGCAGCATCTCTGAGGGTTCCAGAGACCCCTGCAGGCTAGTTGCCAGCCCTTTAGTTGCTGGAACTTGGGGAGAGATTAGGGGTGGCTCAGGGCCTTGACTTGGGAGAGCTTTAACATGTTAAAACCGCAGAGGTGTCATGAGCAGAGGTTTAGCCCCGGTGGACGCCAGGGGCCTAGGTGGGCACTAGCCCCTGGCCTCGTCCTGTTTGGTTCTGAATACAGGGCTGACCTGAACCCAGAAGGGAGGACGAAGGAGGAGCGAACCCCAGCCTCCGAGGCAGACCCCAGGCACGAGGCTGCCTCTCCGGAGCAGGGCTTAGCACACCCTGCCTTGGGGTTTGGCTCACTGCCTGGTTTTGNTTCCTAGAATGTCGACGTTCACCCTTGCCATCTCTTGTTTGACCACTTCCAATTTGCCTTGATTCATGGACCTGACATTCCAGGTTCCTGTACAATATTGCTCTTTACAGCATCGGCTCTTGCTTCCATCACCAGTCACATGCACAACTGGGTATTGTTTTTGCTTTGGCTCTATCCCTTCATTCTTTTTGGAGTTATTTCTCCACTGATCTCTAGTAGCATATTGGGCACCTAATGACCTGGGGAGTTTCTCTTTTGATATCCTATCATTTTGCCTTTTCATACTGTTCATGGGGTTCTCAAGGCAAGAATACTGAAGTGGCTTGCCATTCCCTTCTCCAGTGGACCCGTTCTGTCAGCCCTCTCCACCATGACCCACCCATCTTGGGTTGCCCCACAGACATGGCTTGGTTTCACTGAGTTAGACAAGGCTGTGGTCCTAGTCTGATTAGATTGACTAGTTTTCTGTGAGAATGGTTTCAATGTGTCTACCCTCTGATGTCCTCTTGCAATGCCTACCATCTTACTTGGGTTTCTCTTACCTTGGATGTGGGGTATCTCTTTATGGCTGCTCCAGCAAATCACAGCTGCTGCTCCTTACCTTGGATGAGGGGTATCTCCCTACCGCCACCATTCCTGACCTTCAATGTGTGATAGCTCCTCTAGACCCTCCTGCACCTGCGCAGCCACTGCTCCTTGGGTTGCTCCTCCCAGCCACTGGCCCTGGCCTTGGGCGTGGGTGGCTCCTCCCAGCTGCCACCCCTGGCCTGGGGACTCGGGACAGCTCCTCAGGGTCTCTGCCCCTGGCCTCGGGCATGAGGTGGCTCCTCCCAGCCACTGCCCCCCAGCCTCGGGCTTGGGGTGGCTCCTCAGGGTCACCGCCCCTGGCCTCGAGCACGAGGCAGCTTCCAGATGCCCCTGACCTCTGCAGATGACATATTCCATTCCTTTTGATGACTGAGTAATATTCCATTGTATATATATGCATCTTCTTTATTCATTCCTCTGTTGATGGAAATTTAGGTTGCTTCCATGTCCTGGGTATTGTAAACAGTGCTGCAGTGAACACTGGGATGTATGGTTATGTTTTTTTCTGGATATGTGCCCAGGCATGGAATTGCTGGCCATATGGGAATTCTATTTTTATTTTTTTGAGGAACCTCCATACTGTTCTCCACAGTGGCTGCACCAATATACATATCCAACAACAGTGTAGGAGGGTTCCCATTTCTCCACATCCACTCTAGCATTTATTGTTCATAAATTTTTTATGATGCCCATTCTGACTGGTGTGAGTTGTACCTCCTTATACTTTTGCTTTGTGTTTCTCTAATACTTAGCAATACTGAGCATCTTTTCATGTACCTGTTGGCCATTTCCATATCTTCTTTGGAGAAATGTGTATCTAGTTATTTCCAATTTTCTAATTGACTTTTTAAAATATTAAGCTGTGTGAGTTGTTTGTATATTATAGATACTAACCTTCTGTCAGTAGCGCTGTTTGCAAATATATTCTCCCAATTTGTAGGTTGTCTTCTTGTTTTATTTATGGTTTCTTTGGTTATTCAAAAACTTTTAAGTTTAATTAAGTCTCATTTATTTTTGTTTTTATTTTCATTACTCTAGGAGTCAGATGCAAAAAATATTGCTGCCATATAAGTCAAAGGGTGTTCTGGCTATATTTTCCTCTAGATGTTTAATAGTATTTGGCCTTATATTGAGGTTTTTAGTTCACTTTGAGTTTATTTTTGTATATGATGCTAGATAATGTTCTAATTTCATTTTTTGCTTGTTGCCATCCAGTTTTACCAAAATCACTTATTAAAAGAGGCTGTCTTTTCTTCATTGCATATTCTTGCCCTCTTCATTACAAGTTAATTGACCATAAATGTGTTGGTTTATTTCTGGGCTCTCTCAACTGTTCCATTGACCTAAGTGCTTTTATGCCAGTACCTTGTTGTTTTGATGACTGTAGGTTTGTAGTATAGTCTGAATTTAGGGAACATGATTCCTCCAGCTTTGTTCTTCTTTCTCAAGGTTATTTTGGCTATTTTGGGTCTTTCATGTTTCCATAGAAATAAAATTTTTGTTCTAGTTCTATGAAAAATGCCATTGCTGATTTGATAAGAATTGCATTGAATCTGTACATTGCCTGGGGCAGTATGGTCATTTTAACAATGGGGATATTTTAACAATATTGACATACAGTAATCTGTTGCATTTCCATACACTAACAATGAAATATCAGAAAGAGAAATTAAGGAAATAACCCCATTTATCATAACATCAAAAAGAATGAAATATATAAGAATAAACCTACCCAAGAAGACAAAAGACTTGAACACCCAAAACTATAAGATACTGATGAAAGAAATTGCAGATGATACAAAAATATGGAAAGATATATCGTGTTCTTAGGGTTCTTGTTTTTTTTTTTTTTTCTTCCCCTCTCTGGCCAAAACATTGATTACAAACTTATAATCACAGTCAGACACAGAAAACTAGAGTCATTGGTGGTAATGTAGAAATTGAGAAATAGTAACATTAAACCAATGAAATCACTTCTGCCATTTGAGGGATGGAGCATGGAGAAAAGGGAACCCTCCTACACTGTTAGTGGGAATGTAAATTGGGCAGGGAGGGAGGGATAAATTAGAATTTGGAATTAACATGTGCAAACTACTATATAGTAATACTATATATAGTATTATATGTATATATATAATAAAATTTATAATGAACATGAACTTTATAACATAGGAAACTGTATTAACTTATTAACTGTATTAGCTATATGTATATATACATGTATATATAAAACTATATATATTGTTTCCCTATGGAAAACAGTATGGAGGTTCATTAAAAACTAAAATCAGAGCTACCATACGATGCTGCATGTTCACTCCTTGGTATCTATGTGTAAATGCTAAGTTGCTTTGGTTTTGTCCAACTCTTTGCAACCCTTAGACTGTAGCGCTCCAGTCTCTTGTCCATGAGATTCTCCAGGCAAGAATACTGGAGTGGGTTGCTCTGCCCTCCTCCAGGGGATCTTCCCAACCCAAGGATTGAATCCATGCTTCCTTTGTCTCCTGAATAATTTAAATTTAAAAAGACACATACACCACATTGTTCATAGCAGGACTATTTATAATAGCCAGGACATGCAAACAACCTGTGTCCATTGACAAATGAATGGGAAAATTAAAAAAGTTCTATACATATGCAATGGAATATATAGTCCTTAGGAATTCGTTCAGTTCTGAACCTAATTCAGGTGTCAAGAATCCATAATCAATCCAATGCAGTTAATGTCTCCATTGAAAATGGCTCTTTATTCTGAAGGAGCAGGATTCCATTAGGAGCCCATTTAATGGGTGGAGTCAATTTGTATCTAAACCCATGTTGTAATAAATTTTATGGAATGTAAAAAAAAAGAAGCAAATAAAATATGGTCTATATTATAGTGAAATAAAAATTAAGCAGATAAATATAATGTATTGTGATGTGAAACTTCTGATGTTATTTTTTCAGGAGAGAAGGGAGAATAAATCTTAAAGAGAAATCAGCTGTCTGTCTCCCAGATCACTTGTGAATCCTTTTAAATGCATGAATAGCTTCCTAACCACATCGGTGTTATTTTTAAAATTTAGAAAATGAACTTGAATCATCTGCAGATGGCAAGTCTTTTACTAAAACAAGAAAAAAGTATGAATCCAGAGGGATATTATGACCCACTAACAGTAGGACACAGACCTACATTGAATAATAATTTAGAGCTATTACTAGGATAATTAGGAAGCCAATCTTCTGCCAGAAAGGTTAGACCTTGGCTTCTCAATTTATTAAAAAGCAGACTCTGATCTGTGAATGAGAAGAACCCTTAGTTCACTAATACCATAACCCCAACATCTGCCTGCCATAAAAAGATAATGTTTTAGTATAAATTAATTTCAATTTTTCAGGTAGCTTAGGTTTTATCAGACAATTATACATCATTGGCATTCATTTTCATATTGTATTACAACTTTAAATATTTCTTGATGTTTGTTAAACAACAGATATTATGGGGAAAAGCATTTTAGGAAAATAATTTTTTATCTTATTTATATGAATTTTTATATGTAATATCTCCAGATTTTACTGTGCTTCATTTACAAGAGCACAATAAAATTCTAAATCAAGCTAATACATCGATGTGGTTGTATAAAAACCACCATCACAATCACGCTGAGCCCTTGTGAAAAGAATTCACATGGTTCACTTTACCAAGACTCCCCAATCTATTTAGAGATCAGTAAGTTCACTTTTCCCCTTTCCATATTTCTACTTCATCCCAAACACTGATTTTTGTTTCTAAAAGCAGAGCTTCTCTAAGAATCAAGTCAACTCTTGTCACAGGCTAACTTAGTATGGAGAGAGTGTATACCTAATGATTATAACTGATGTCCTCCCCTTCATGCCCATTCCTTCCTCCATCTTAGAACTATTCATTGTAGAGATAGCAATTCAAATGCCCTGATTCTCTATCAATAAAGAGATTTTAATGGCAAGATAGAGCTAAAACATTTTGCTTTTTCTTTAGTTTTCATACTAATATTATCAAAACTCACGTTTAAATCAGTTCAGTCACTCAGTCGTGTCCGACTCTTTGCGGCCCCATGAATTGCAGCACACCAACCTTCCCTGTCCATCACCAACTCCCGGAGTTCACGCAGACTCACGTCCATCGAGTCGGTGATACCATCCAGCCATCTCATCCTCTGTCGACCACTTCTCTTCCTGCCCCCAATCCCTCCCAGCATCAGAGTCTTTTCCATTGAGTCAACTCTTCGCATGAGGTGGCCAAAGTACTGGAGTTTCAGTTTTAGCATCATTCCTTCCAAAGAAATCCCAGGGCTGATCTCCTTCAGAATGGACTGGTTGGATCTCCTTGCAGTTCAAGGGACTCTAAAGAGCCTTCTCCAACACCACAGTTCAAAAGCATCAATTCTTCAGCGCTCAGCTTTCTTCACAGTCCAACTCTCACATCCATATATGGCCACTGGAAAAACCATAGCCTTGACTAGACGGACCTTTGTTGGCAAGGCAATATCTCTGCTTTTCAATATGCTATCTAGGCTGGTCATAGTTTTCCTTCCAAGGAGTAAGCGTCTTGGAAGTCTCTTTAATTTCATGGCTGTAATCACCATCCACAGTGATTTTGGAGCCCAAAAAAATAGTCTGACACTGTTTCCCCATATATTTCCCATGAAGTTATGGGACCAGAACTTTTTCACTCTCCTCTTTTACTTTCAAGAGGCTTGTTAGTTCCTCTTCATTTTTCTGCCATAAGGCTTGTATCATATGAATATTTTAGGTTATTGATATTTCTCCCAGCAATCTTGATTCCAGCTAGTACTTCTTACAGCCCAGCATTTCTCATGATGTAATCTGCATATCAGTTAAATAAGTACAGTGACAATATACAGCCTTGACGTATCCTTTTCCTATTTGAAACCAGTCTGTTGTTCCATGTCNATTGATCCCACACTCATTAACCTGCCAGCGGGCTGCCCACTAATTAATCCCTGGGTGGAGAAGGGGGGCAGGGTCAGAGGTTAAAGATGCTATTGAGGACCCAAAGGATAGGTGCTGCCAAGCCCAGCTCTCTGCAAAGAGGACCCAAACTGAGGATTAAACCCTGGGGTTTCCCTTCCTTTAACCTGGTACATGAGGGTCCCTCCCTTACATCAACCCACTCACCCCTCTTCTGCATGAAGCTAAACAGGTCATCCAGAAATTCTTTCCTCTTGGGGTCTGCATCGAGCTCGTACAGCTGGGGAAAAACAGGTCATTTCCCAGCTCTGTACCCACCCCCCAACACACACTGGGACCCCCTTCAACTCCAACCCCTGGATAAAGGACCCCAGCTGAAGGGGCAAGGAGGTTCTAAAACATGGACTTCCTGAGAAAGCATTGAGCTCTTTGCCCTGGTGGCAGGTAGGGACTTTTTTTGTTTCCCCCTGATACATACAGACACCCTCTACTGGATAGCAGTGCTGTGCCCCGGGCAGTTAACACCACCCACCTGCGGAGTAAGGGAAGAGAAAGCTGCAGAGGTTCTGCCTGCCTTCCAGAGCCCCAGGGAGGAAGTCAGGCTGGTGCTGTGTTCTATATTGAGGAAATTGACAGATATGGCTAAGTCACTCATTCACTGATTCATTTGTGCTAGGCTTTCTTGCTGCTCACACATCTGTGTGCCAGGACTGGGATTGAGGGGCAGAGATGCCTCTAACCCATCCCTCTGGCAGGGTGGATGCTCAGGAAAGCCGGATTGAAACCTAGGGCCTCTCAGCCCACATTCTGGTCTGATCTCCTTCCAGGAACAGTTTCCTCTACTTCAGAAGCTGCCACAGAGCCAATGGCTCTGGACCACCCAAGACCTGTAGGGTGAGGACTTGAAAGGCCAGGGATCCTCCCACCCCTTCTCAGTCACCTACTTCCAGTATCAGCTCTCAAATACCCCAAGGAGGGACAATCCCTAAGGTAACAGTTTCTTTTACCCAAGTAACAATCCCTGAGAAACACCGACAGGTAACACTCCATCCCCCAATAGGAACTCTCAGAGTAAAAAAATACCCATGAGTAACAAACTCCAGAGATGCACCTTTAGATCTACACTCCCACAAGAACTGAGCCCTAAGTCTTAGATGGATACCTGCAGATAACACGCGTGCTTTCCAAGTAATAAGCCTCTGAATTACACCTAGGAGAAACAGTCACTAGAGCCACATCTCCAGAGTAACAGCGCCCTGAGAAACAGTCCAAGTTTTACACAAAAGCCACAGAATCTAACCACAGATTAACACTTCGGGAAAATACCCCAAACCAACACGCTATGAGTAACACCACCAGAATAGCACACCTAGAATCAGTGCCCTGCATAACACCTTCTAATGATAGCCTAGAGTAGTGCCTTAGGATAACATCCAGATGGGCTCCGAGGGGATGAAGAGCCTCAAATTAAGGCCCTGTGAGTAAGGTCCTGTCATTCCCAGCTGCCCAGGGGCCCTTCAGTCCCACTGTGACTGTAGTGGTCATCATGGGCTGGCAACTGTCACCCCATAGGACTCAGGCCAGGAAGAGGATTTGGATGGGGAGAAGGGTACAAGAAAGAGACGAGGTGGATATCAGCTTGCCAAAGGAGTGGCGACCTCCACTCCACTTTTAAAGCCAGAGGTAGGCATCCCGGGACACCCCAACTGGTCCCTGGACTCTGACCTTGTGACTTAATGTGGAGAAGGTGGCATAGTGCTGGCACTGAAATCCCCAGTTCCCAGATCCCCCTCCCTCAGAATTCTTGAAGATTCCTAAACCCCTCCCACTTGCCCTTCCAGCCTCAACAACAAGTGCCTTCAGTCTGTCGGCCTCCATTTCTGGGTGTCTCCTGCACCTCGTGGTGTGTGCCTTCTTTCCGTCTCTCTTGGCGTGTCTGTCTCTCCCTCCCTGTCACCGTCTCTCCCTGTCTCCCCACTGTCTCTCTCAGGTCTCTATCTCTGTCCTTCCATCCTGCAGAGCGCAGTGGGGGTGGGGGTGCTATTAATCCCCTTGCTCTGTCTTGCCCAAAGTGTAGGAAGCGGGAGGGCCTGATATTGAGAGGGTCCTACCTGCTTGAACTGCTCCTCGTAGGTCCACTCGTGGGGATGAGGTCCAGGGGGCTGGCTGGAAGGTGAGCTGCTGCCCCGGGTCCCTGGCCGGCTCTCCTCGGCTGCCTCATCTTCTGCCCCAGCTTCTTCTTCCTCCTCATCTTGGCCATCCTCTTCTTCCTCAGCTCCAACCTCCCCCAACCCCCTCTCAGCGGCCTCCAGGGTGCGGGATCCAGGAAAGGAAGGCCCTGGTGGTGCTGGTGGTGGTGGGTGTGGAGGGGCCAATGGCCCCACCCCCTGGGCCAGCCTGGCTGCCTGCTGCCTCTGCAGGGCTTCCATGACAGCTTCCAGGCGCAGTCCCCCCACGGGTGGAGGGACTGGCACCAGGCGGGGCCCTGAGGAAAGGGCTGCCTGTAGGGGAGGGAATGATGGGTGTTGGATCCAACCAAGGGGAGGTGGTCATGGATTCAGGGAAGCACCAGGGGGGGCATGAGGAAAAAGTCAGAAAGATCGCTTTCTCAGAAATCCACCGAGAGGTAAAAAGAGCAGGAGAGACAGGAACCGGGCCCAGAGAGACAGACACGGACACTGACAGAGCACAGGTAGAGACTGGGCAGGTCAAAGATGACAAGGACTGAGAAACAGAGAAATGGAGGGGAGAGAGAGAATGACAGGGAGACGCGAGGACAGAAATGGAGATGGGACCGAGAGATGGGGAGAGACGAGAGACTGAGAGGGACCAAGGTGGAGAGAGGCAGAGACAGAGATGGGGAGAGATGAGATTAATAGAGACATCAGAGAGAGAGACTGGGCAGATAGGAGATAGAGGAGCAAGAGATAAAAATCAAAGACCTGAGTGACAGGCTGTCNGGAGGCTGATAGGGAGTGGTTCTGGGGCTGGGATGAGCTGGAGGAGGCTGAGAGGCCCTTCCCCTCCAGGTTCCTGGGAGCCAGAGGTTGGAAGCCCACCCTCCTCCAACAATTCAGTCTACCTCTAGGGCTGGATGTTCTAAAATGTGGGAGCACAGAGATGATCTTAAGTGCATTCAACTTTGTCCTTGGTATTTAGCTGAGGAATTACGGCATTTGCAAATACACTGCTTTCCCAGGAGTACTTGAAAAAAAACCTGGCGGCAGTTTTACAAGTCCAAGGTTGGTCCCTTTCAAACATTTAGGCACTGGGTGGCCAGGCCTCCTGGCTCCTCCCAGGACTCCAGCTGCTTTAGCTGGCAAGCTGATGGAGAGGCCAGCATCCCCATGGGGTGCCTTGATCAAGGGTGGAGTTACCTTCTGATTTTGGAAAGTGCTTTTGACCAGGCTTGCCAGCTGGTGGAGTCCTAGAAAATTCCAGAGTGTTGGAGTCAGGCAGACCTGAGTGTGTGAGTACCAGACCCCTAGATAAAGATTGCCTAATGTTAGACCTGGAATTTGTGCATGCTCAGTCACTTAGTCTTTGCAACCCCATGGACTGTAGCCCACCGGGCTCCTCTGTCAGCAGGATTTCCCAGGAAAGAATACTGGAGTGGGTTGCCATTTCCTTCTCCAGGGGATCTTCCTGACCCAAGAGTTGAACCAGAGTCTTCTGTGTCTCCTTCATTGGCAGGTGGATTCTTTACCACTGTACCACTAAGAACCCCTAAACCTTGAATAGACTCATCTTTAAAATGGTGATAAGAGCAGAATTCCCTGAGGGTCCAGTGGTTAGGACTCCAGGTTTTTCAGTGCCAAGGGCCCCAGTTCAGTCCCTGATTGGGGAAAAAATAAAAATAATACAGTAAAATGAGGGGGACTTCCCTGGTGGCCCAGTGGTTAAGACTGTGCCTCCAATGCTGGGGGCCCAGGTCCAATCTCTGGTCAGGGAACTAGATTCTACATGAGCAACTAAAGAGTTCACAAGGTGCAACCAAAAGATCCTGCCTGTCACTACTAAGACCTGGCCCAGCCAAATAAATAATAAATAAATATTAAAAAGTAACAAAACAATATGGGAACAAGGGAACCTACTTCTCAGGGTTGTTACATGGATTAAATGTAAATGTGTGCTTCATGTTCTTTTGTTTCAAATGAAATGTATCCCTAGTTTTTTGGTTATAAGAAATAGAAACTCCCTCAAGCTGCTATATGTAAAAGGGAAACTATTTCTATGGAATTCAGGGACTTTCATGAAAACAGGCCCCCAGTCCCTCTCAGAGAGCTGAAACTAGGACCTGAAAATGGATTTGCATTGTTCCTCATACTGCTTTGTCTCCACATGTGCTTGGGTGGCCACTTCTTGCGGTCTCAGAGCATCTCCTCTCCCTGCAGACCACCTTTCAAGAGAAAGACCTGTTTACTCACCAGCCTTGGCTTGACATCATTTCCTCACGCTAGGTCATAGTCGGTGCTCAGTAAAGAATAGCCGGTTTCTACTGTGTTTCTTTGATTTGTATGTCAATGGTAATGCACTTGGAGAAGGAAATGGAAACCCACTCCAGTACTCTTGCCTGGAGAATCCCAGGGATGGGGGAGCCTGGTTGGCTTCCATCTATGGGATCGCACAGAGTCGGACACGATTGAAGTGACTTAGCAGCAGCAGCAGCAGTAATGCACTATGCTATGGGGTAACTAAGCCCCTGGGCCACAGCTACTGAGCCAACACTGTAGAGCTTTCGAGTCATGACCACTGGCCCTGTGTGCCTAGAGCCTGTGCTCCTGGAGAAGAGAAACCACTACAATAACAAGCCTGTGCATAGCAACAAAGAGTTGCCCCCACTCGCTGCAACTAGAAAGTCCACGCATAGTAATGAAGACCCAACACAGCCAAAAATAAAAATAAATAAATAAAAAATTTAAAAAACAAAACAAACGAACACAAATAGTGATGTGCTGAATACTCCCTTCATCTCTCCAAATCCATTCTCTCTTCACTGTGCTCTGTCTTCAGGAGCTGACCTGCATCCGTTGTCACTGGATCTCCCTCCCCTTCTGGGCTCTGGCTGACTTCAGCCCACAGCAGACACCAGCAGGAAATAGGAGGGGAGTTGGAAAGCACCAACACTGTTGACTATTCTAACGCCATGCCAGTGGAGGATGGCTTGGCAGCTGTACACCTGGTTCCTACACGGAAGGCCCCAGCCGCTTTCCAGCAACCCCATCCTTCAGCTACAGGCCTCTCTGGGTTCTTTTAACCACTTCCTCTCCCGGTCCGTTCAAGCTGACAGTGCTGATGATGCTGAGTCTATCCTGGAGATGCTACATCATCCTTTTTGTTTTCCTTTCATCTCATCCATGCATCTAAAATCTGTTTATTATGTTCTCTCCAATAACACAGCTATAACTTTGTTGCCATCTCTCTCTTGCTGGGACTCAGATGACACCATGAGTCAAGGAAGGGAGTTGTCTCGCTGCACCACCTCCCACTCTGGCTCTCGCAGGAAGTGGATAAAGAACTAGAAGGTCTTTGAGATAAACATTATACACAAGGTATCCAAAATCAAGATCTCCAGGATTCTTTTGGCAGGGAAAAATAATACATGTGCTGGGATGGGGAATGGGGAGGGTTTCTTTTGGAAGAAACTCTCCATTTTCCTGGGAGAATGTGACCCACATAGTTCAGTTCATTTCAGTTGCTCAGTTGTGTCCAACTCTTTGCAGTCCCATGGACTACAGCACGCCAGGCTTCCCTGTCCATCACCAACTCCCAGAATTTACTCAAACGCATGTCCATTGAGTCAGTGATGCCATCCAATCATCTCATCCTCTGTCGTCCCCTTCTCTTCTTGCCTTCAATCTTTCCCAGCATCAGGGTCTTTTCAAATCAGTCAGTTCTTCCCATCAGGTGGCAAAAGCATTAGAGTTTCAGTTTCAGCATCAGTCCTTCCAATGAATAGTCAGGACTGATTTCTTTTAGGATTGACAGGTTGGATCTCCTTGCAGTCCAAGGGACTCTCAAAAGACTTCTCCAACACTACACTTCAAAAGCGTCAATTCTTCAGCACTCAGCTTTCTTTATAGTTCAACTCTCACAGCCATACATGACGACTGGAAAAACCATAGCTTTGATTAGACGGACCTTTGTTGGCAAAGTAATGTCTCTGCTTTTGAATATGCTATCTAGTTTGGTCATAACTTTTCTTCCAAAGAGTAAGCATCTTTTAATATCATGGCTGTAGTCACCATCTGCAGTGATTTTGGAGCTCAAGAAAATAAAGTCTGTCACTGTTTCCACTGTTTTGCCATCTATTTGCCATGAAGTGATGG
>SJYV01006106.1:1589810-1632534 GCA_006410875.1 Neotragus pygmaeus | reverse complement strand
CCACAACAAGAGAGTCGTGTGCACCGCAACTAGAAGTAGCCCCTGCTCTGCACAATTAGAGAAAAGTCGGAAAGATCTAGCACAGACAAAAATAGAAAGAAAGAAATAAAACTATTTTTTAAAAAAATAGAGAATATACCAGTTGTTAGAGCCAGTGTTTTTTTCTGTTGTTGCTATTTTCTTTTGGAGTTTTTTTGGCTGCGCTGGGTCTTAGTTGTGACATGCAGGGCTCTCTAGTTGCAGAACACAGGATCGGTAATTGCCAACCTCAGGTTTCTCTCGCTGTGGTTCTCAGGCTTAGTTGCCCTGTGGCATGTGGAATCTTAGTTCCCCAACCAGGGATTGACCTGTGTCCCCTGCATTAGAAGGTGGATTCTTAACCACTGGACCACCAATAAGTCTCAGAGTCTCAGTGTCTCAGTGTTAAATTTGCTAAGTCATCCAAGCTAATTTCATTTTCTTTCTTTATAGAGTCTCCAGGCTGACAGTCCAGGAGCATTAGGTGAAGTGTATTGGTTTCCAGCGGCAGATCATAAAGTCCCTCATAGTAGCTGGGATAGGCATTAGCACTGTGCACAAAGATTCCATCTCTCCTCTTCTCACCCATGTAGTGAAGCTGAATCTGGCCTCTGAACCCCAGCACTGAACTAAATCTCAGAGACAGAGTTTTGGGTGAAGTGGAAAAGAATAGCATATTGCTTTGCCAGGCAAACAGGGCTACTGTGGGCTAATGCTCTTAAAACTGTGTGATCCAACTTGGAGGAGCTAGTGAGAAGTAATGGTTTAAAGAGGGCATGATCAACTTGTGGACATTCTTCTGATTGGTTGGTGCAAGATAAGTGGGAGTCAGCATCCTCCACCTTCTTGTTCCAACCCTTCTGGTGTCTTTGTGCTTGTGGGTAGTCTAGTGTCATTAACCTTTAACTTCGCCCACCTGGTGGGGGTTTCAGTATCTGTAAAACAGTTCAAAGAGATTGTGTGTATCCCCTGATGGGAAACCGGAGCCTTGTCCCAAGCCAGCACTGTTGATTCTTTGGGTTGTTATTTCCCTGTCTCTG
Source organism: Neotragus pygmaeus (assembly GCA_006410875.1). NCBI lineage: Eukaryota > Metazoa > Chordata > Mammalia > Artiodactyla > Bovidae > Neotragus > Neotragus pygmaeus. The sequence continues at coordinate 1,631,476 of SJYV01006106.1, read as the reverse complement.
TCTCTGGAATCTGCCTGCAATGCAGGAAACCCAGGTTTGATCCCTGGGTTGGGAAGAGCTCCTAGAGAAGAAAATGGCAAAACTACTCCAATATTCTTGCCAGGAGAATCCACATGGACAGAAGAGCCTGGTGGGCTACAGTCCATGAGGTCCCAAAGAGTCAGACACAACTGAGCAACTAACACTTTCACTTTCAATCCTGTCTCTGTAACCCCTTCCTTCCCTAATTAGCAGCTATTTGAACCTGCTGTGGGAACTCAGAGAAGGTCATGGAGACAGAAGGAAGTCTATATCCTGTAATCAAAGAAATGGAGAACAGGGACTTTCCTGGTGGTCCAATGACTAAGACTCCATGCGCCCAATGCAGGGGGCTGGGGTTTGATCCCTACTTAGGGAACTACATCCCACATGCCACATATAAGAGTTTGAATGCCTCAACTTAAGAGCCTGCATGCCGTTAACAAAGATAAAAAATCCCAGGTGATGCAACTAAGACCTGGCACAGCCAAATAAATTCACAAATATTAAAAAACAAATGCCAGACTGAATGATGCACAAACTAGAATCAAGATTGCTGGGAGAAATATCAATAACCTCAGATATGCAGATGACACCACCCTTATTGCAGAAAGCAAAGAGGAACTAAAGAGCCTCTTGATGAAAGTGAAAGAGGAGAGTGAAAAATCTGGCTTAAAACTCAACATTCAAAAAACTAAGATCATGGCATCCGTCCCATCACTTCATGGAAAATAGACGGGGAAACAGTGGAAACAGTGAGAGACTTAATTTGGGTGGGGGGGGGGCTCCAAAATCATTGCAGATGGTGACTGCAGCCATGAAACTAAAAGAGGCTTGCTCCTTGGAAGAAAACCTATGACCAAGCTAGACAGCACATTAAAAAGCTGAGACATTACTTTGCTGACTCTGATTACTGGTTTTTCCAGTAATCATATATGGATGTAAAAGTCGGACCATAAAGAAAGTTGAGTGCTGAAGAACTGATGCTTTTGAACTGTGGTGTTGGAGAAGACTCTTGAGAGTCNATTACTGGTTTTTCCAGTAATCATATATGGATGTAAAAGTCGGACCATAAAGAAAGTTGAGTGCTGAAGAACTGATGCTTTTGAACTGTGGTGTTGGAGAAGACTCTTGAGAGTCCCTTGGACTGCAAGGAGATCAAACCATTCAATCCTAATGGAAATCAGTTTTGAATATTCATTGGAAAGACTGATGCTGAAGCTGAAACTCCAGTACTCTGGCCACCTGAGCAAAGAACTGACTCATTTGTAAAGACCCTGATGCTGGGAAAGATTGAGGGCAGGAGGAGAAGGGGATGCTGGAGGATGAGAAGGTTAGATGACATCACCAACTTGATGAACATGAGTTTGAGCAAGCTCCAGGAGTTGGTAATGGACATGGAAGCCTGACATGCTGCAGTCCACAGGGTCACAAAGAGTCAGACACGACTGACAGACTGAAATGAAAAAAGCAAACTTTCAAACTGTGGTGCTGGAGAACTCTTGAGAGTCCCTTGGACTGCAAGGATATGAAACCAGTCAATCCTAAATGAAATCAACCCAGAATATTCATTGGAAGGAGTGATGCTGAAGCTGAAGCTCCAATCCTTTGGCCACCTGATGTGAAGAGCTGACCCATTAGATAAGACCCTGATGCTGGGAAAGATTGATGGCAGGAGGAGAAGGGGAAGACAGAAGATGAGATGGTTTGATGGTTTGATGACATCATTGACGCATTGGACCTGAATTTGAGCAAACCCCAGGAGACGGTGAAGGACAGGAAATCCTGGTGTGCTGCAGTCCACGGGGTCACCAAGAGTTGGACAGGACTGAGGGACTGAACAACAACAACAAAAAATAAATGGGGACACAGAAAAGGCCTTTGTGCCCAGGAACCCCACAGAGTCCTTCTTAGTATCAATAGCAGGGTTGCATTTTCTTGCCTTCTTTGAAGTTAGGTGTTATCATATAAATAGCTTTGGACAATGAAATGTGAGTGGGAAGACACTCCATGAGTTCTTGGATAAGCACTCTCAGACAGTGGACACCTTGACTGCAGCCTTGTGGGACCTTGAGCAACAGCCCAATTCAGTCATGCCCAGACTCAAGGAAACTGTATTATACTTGGGTGGTCTTTTAAATAAAGTTTGTGGTTATTTGTTAGGCAACCAATACAAAGTTAATATATCCTATTGTGGATCTAAGATCTTCTCCTGTGTCCAAGGAGAAGTTATGGGCTTCTTTAAGGATGAGAGTGTCAGGATCAGATCTATATATATTTTAAAGTTCACTCTGCTTTAAAGAAGGTGAGTATAGGAGCAAGGGAACCACTTTGGAGGCTATTGAGATGACAGAGCAGAGGCAAGAGATGACACAGTTGTGCGACTCCACTAGTGGCAATGAACAGAAAAAGATGGACTAGTTCAAAATATACTTGGGAGGTAAGTAATATATGGGGAAACAGTGGAAACAGTGTCAGACTTTATTTTGGGGGGGCTCCAAAATCACTGCAGATGGTGACCACAGCCATGAAATTAGAAGATGCTTACTCCTTGGAAGAAAAGTTATGACCAACCTAGATAGTATATTCAAAAGCAGGGACATTACTTTGCCGACNACTTCAGGCCCCGCCCCCTGATCACAGAGGCCCCGACCCTGGCTCCCAGGCCCCACCCCGGGCACGCCCAGATCCCGCCCCCGTCTCAGGCCACGTCCCAGGTCACCCTCCTGTGACCTGCCGCGGGGGACCAACCGGGCCGGCTCCACAGCCTACGCGCTGCCCCGTGAGAGACTGAATTTGTCACTTGCCCTCCCCGTTGTCACCCTTCTCTCCTCAATCAAGTTGTCAGTACCGGTTTCCGCTGCCAACTTCCTCTTCAGAACCCAGAGAGGGGTCACCCCTCCCCCAGAAACAGGTCTCACGTTACGGGAGGGGGACAGTGGAAAAGCCTTCGCCTGCCACAGTGCAGGGTACTGAGAAAGCCTGCTTCCTCAGCCGTGCGATGGGGTGTCTCTCTGAGTGTTAACTAGGTACAAGGGGGTTGGAGAAGACTCTTGAGAGTCCCTTGGACTGCAAGGAGATCCAACCAGTCCAACCTAAAGGAGATCAGTCCTGAGTGTTCTTTGGAAGGACTGATGCTGAAGCTGAGGCTCCAATATTTTGGCCACCTGATGCGAAGAGCTGACTCATCTGAAAAGACCTTGCTGCTGGGAAAGATTGAAGGCAGGAGGAGAAGGGGAGGACAGAGGATGAGATGGTTGGATGGTGTCACCTACTCAATGGACATGAGTTTGGGTAAACTCCAGGAGTTGGTGATGGACAGAGAGGCCTGGCATGCTGCAGTCCATGGGGTCAAAAAGAGTCGGACATGACTGAGCAACCGAACTGAACTGAAATGAACTGAGGGGGTTGGGGGCAGGGAGTTGAGATCAGCTAGACTTGTGGTTCTGATAAAGACCAAGGTCCAGTGGGCATCGGTCCCTGTGCTGGCCTCTACCGAGAGGAAGATCTGGGAGGGAAGCAGCTAGAGGCCCTTCGCTGATCTCACCCCTGGTGACCCATTTCTGCAGACTAGAGAGATGGACATGGAGAGGGAGAAACTGGCATTTCCCCACTTGCTAGATGTCCAAGGACGTCCCCCTGCAGTCACTCCAATCTCTGTTCACAGACCATCCTTGTAACTGTCCTCCAGCCTTGTAACTCAAGCTTCTTCATCTTATTTGGGTCCCAGTGTCACCTCCTCAAAGAGCTTCCCCAGCTGCCTAACTTCAAAGACCACCTTCCCTCCCCTCAACCACTTCATCCTGTTTGTTTGTTTGTTTCTTATTTATTTATTTGGCCTCCCTGGATCTCAGTTGCAGCACGTGGCATCTTCAGTCTTTGTTGCAGCATGCAGCATCTTTAGTTGGGGCATTCAAAGTCCCAGTTGCGGCATGTGGGATCTAGTTCCCTGACCAGAGATCGACTCCAGGTCCCCTGCATTGGGAGCTAAGAGTCTCAGCCACTAGATGGCCAGGGAAGTCCCTATCCTGCTTCATTTTTCTTCACACACATCTCTTACCTCTGCTGACACTACATTATAGAACTCTGTGTTCTGTTTATTGTCTGGCGTCTCCACTGAGGGAGGGGCCTGTCTTCTGCACCGCTGTACTCCCTGTGCCTGGGACATAGCCCACCACGAAGTAGATGCCCGTGAATTGAGCACATGAAGAATGGCCGAGAGGCCTGGTGGGAAGCAGGGGGTGGAGGAGGCAGTGAGGGGCCATGGAGTGCGGCAGCAGCGCTCAAGGAAGAAGCGGGGGGTCTGGGTCCTGCCTCAGGCCTCACAGCTACTTTTGTGCCCCACCTCGTGGCAGGACTGGGGTCTGACCCCTGTATGCCCACACCAGGCATGGGGAGGGTGGGGTTTGGGAGGCTCTGTAGAGGCATGTGGAGGAAGAGAACTGATGAAGCCAATGATCTGCCGTGTGTGTGTGTGTGTGTGTGTGTGTGTGTGTGTGTGTGTGTGTATACNAGAGTCCCTTGGACTGCAAGGAGATCCAACCAGTCCATTCTGAAGGAGATCAACCCTGGGATTTCTTTGGAAGGAATGATGCTGAAGCTGAAACTCCAGTACTTTGGCCACCTCATGCGAAGAGTTGACCATTGGAAAAGACTCTGGTGCTGGGAGGGACTGGGGGCAGGAGGAGAAGGGGACGACTGAGGATGAGATGGCTGGATGGCATCATGGACTCGATGGACATGAGTCTGAGTGAACTCCGAGAGATGGTGATGAACAGGGCATGCTGCGATTCATGGGGTCGCAAAGAGTCGGACAGAACTGAGCGACTGAACTGAACTGAAGGGACAGGTTGGGAGGGTTTGGGGTCAGTGAAGGAAGAGTCAACAGTGTCTTCCTGCTTTGGGTGTGAGTAGCTGTGATGGGGAATCCTAGAAGGGAAATACCTCCTTGGAACCCTTCCTGAAAATTCTCTGCTATTCAGGAATGCAATGGCTGCTAGTGACACATAACCGAATGACTATGGTTTAATGATAAGGACGGTTAATTACATTGCGTAACAAAGGCCTACAAAACAGGAGTACCAAGTTTGTTTAGCAAATTTGTGGAAAGAGGAAACTATATGAGCCACATATTCTTTAATTCAGCCCTGGCTGGACAAGTTTAATCCAAGTTCAAGGCTGCAAGCCTGAGGTTCATGAAGAACTTTGACAGAATGAGAGTCAACAACACAGATGATTAAGGAAAATAGGCCCTGAGCCAGCCATTATATCTTGTGAGATAAAGAAAAAGCAAATATTTACATGCCTATTACTATACAATGGAAGTTAAAACTATACTTTTGGGGGTATAATTTCATTATAAAATTCAGTTTCTACTGGTTCACTTCTTAATGGAGAGGGACAAGATCTCTCCTGAAATAGGGAAAGTTTGCAATCATAGGTTTAAGAATCTTACAAAACCTTGAAATGTTGACTTACAAAACCTTGAAATCAGAGTATGTTTATTCCATCAATATTTACCAGGACACTTGTAGAAAACTTAATTTGCTGGCATGCATGCCAAGTCGTCTCAGTCAGGTTTGACTCTTTGGGACCCTATGGACTGTAGGACTGTCAGGCTCCTCTGTCTGCGGGATTCTCATTTGTTCACATAAATTTTCAAATTCCATTTGAATAGGCATTTGATCTTATCCACTGGTCCAAGTGATAGTGAACTTCCCTTGACCTCACTGATCCATTCTCATTTCCTCAACTTACATACAAGAACTGTATGTAAGATACATATTGTACATACATACAAAATTTTAAGAAGATTTTCTTAAAATTGGGAAATTACTGAAAAGCGTGGTCCTTTTTGTAAAATGTAAGAGTGATGACAATAGATGAACTTTAAAATTCTATGCAGAGGACTTCCCTGTTGGTTCAGTCACTGAGAGTCTGCCTGCCAATGTGGAGGTCACAGGTTTGATCTCTGGTCTGGGAAGATTCCACATGCCACAGGGCAGCCCAGCCCGTGTACCACAACTACTGAAGCGGCACAACAAGAGAAGTCACTGCAATGAGAAGCCTACACATCGCAGCTAGAGACTAACCCCTGCTCACTCCAAGTAGAGAAAGCCGTACACAGCAACAAAGACCCAGCACACACAAAAATAAATTAAATGCAAAGCAGAATCGAAATTGGTCACAGTGTTACTGAACCAAACTTGGGTCTGCTTACCCAGATGGAGTAAAGCCAATTTATTGATACCAGCCTGGGGCAAAGTGCAATGTTTCTTGTAATGTGCCAAGCAAAGAGACCACATGGCTCATGTTCAAAGTCCTTAAACTCCCTAAAGGATTTCAGCAAAGCATTTTAAAGGCCAGGTGAGGGAGAGCATCCCAGGGTATGTGATCAGCTTGTCACAGTTCTCTGATTGGCTGATGGTGAGGGAACACGGTGGTGTCACAGGGGTTAACTTTTTTAATCCTTAGGCACTTATAATCCCCAATAGATCTGGGGGCTATATGCTTTTAGTCATCAATTAGTTAATTTCTTCCACTTGATTGGGGTCTTAGCATCTGTGAAACAACTTTGCAAGTGTGCATCAGATACTATTATCTAGGAACTACAGAGAGGAGCTAAAGCAGAGGATATAGGGGAGAGGTCTGTCCCAGAAAGCCCCCACAGGGTCCTGCTCAGTGACAACAACAGGCTCCATCATGTCAACTGGAGGTGGCCCTCTGTGGTGATGTGGTCTTCCAGGCAGAACGTTTGCCTCAGCTCTGTACCCTTGCAGGACCACACACAGCAGGAAAGGAATGATAAGAATGGGCCTTTCCCTATGTAAATGAAAAATGTATTTTCCCAGAAGTTACTTACTTGTCATCAGCTAGGGTCAAGAGCAAAGGGATTGGAATTACTCTTGGCTTAGACCAAGCAGAGTATATTGCAGCCTGGTTGAAAGTGGCACTCTGTTAGTAAGGGTGGCAGGGGGCCCAGGGTTGCTGATAGGGGCTGTACAGCCCTAGCCCCATTCTGGGAGCCCACAGTGGAAGACACATGATGGGCAGAAAATGGCTGTGAAAAGAGTCCATTTACTTTTTTTTTATTTTTTGGCCAAGCCATGTGGCTTGTGGGATCTTAGTTCCCTGACCATGTAGTTCTCACCCCACTTCAGTAGAAGCACCTCATCCTAACCACTGGACCACCAGTAAATTCCCCAATTCCATTCTTACAAAGCAATAAACATGAAACAACTTTCCTGGGGAGTCAGGAGCCTCAAAAAGAGTGAATCACCCTGGGTTCTTGCCACAGGACTCAGGTTTGTCCACAAGCAGGCTTTGAACAGAGACCTGAACATTTCTCAACACACCACTGGAGGGGTTGGGTGCTCAGTGGCGAGGCTGTTCCCCCAGAGCATGGGCGCCTCCCCTTCTCCCTGTGACTCCACCCCAGGGGCTCCACTGCTTTCTTGGCTGGACAAGCGGGACCTGCAGGAAGATGCTGAGGAAGTGGAAAGGCCAGCGCCCTCCTTGTGGATCTCCTGAGACGACCTGGGAAACATCCGGGAGATGATCACTGGCTTTATGTAGCCTTGGGAAACTCGCTGGACGCCAGACCCTGGTTGAGAGCTGGGCCCTGGACCCCCACCTTAAGCATGTAGCAGAACTGGGCTCAGCTTCCTTCTCTCCCAGTAGCAACTTCATGAGACAGTGGCCATGGTAAGGAGACAGAACCCCGAGTGAATGGGCTGCAAGAAATCCTGCTTTGTTCTTAAGGACGCGAGGCCCAGAGAGCAGGCGCGTGCTCTTTGCTGCCTGGGGCTTCCCCAGTGGCTCAGACAATAAAGAATCTGAGGAGACCGGGGTTCAATCTCTGGGTCAGGAAGATCTACTGAAGGAGGGCATGGCAACCCAGTGCAGTATGCTTGCCTGGAGAATCCCACAGACAGAGGAGCCTGGCAGGCTATAGTAAGTACACAGAGTCGCAAAGAGTTGGACACAACTGAAGTGACTTAGCACATTAGCATGTGGCTCCAACAACCCCCCCAAATCTCGCCTCCCTTTCCCAGCCCCGTGCTCCCACCATGACTGTGGGCAAACAGCAAGGTTCACTGGCCCAAAACACGCCCGCACACCACTGCACCCGCTTACCTGTCCTTGCCACCCACCCAGATGGGGGCATGGTCTCTGGCCTTCCCAACACACAGCCCAGCGTGGTCCAGCCGCTGACGCTGGCCACGAGCTCCTCATGGGCAGGAGCACATGTCACAGGGCTAAGCATGACGCTGCCTGAGAACTAGTGCCCTGTGGGGAGAAGTCGTAGCAGGCAGCCAGGAGCAAGGCCAGGGCAGGGCGTCTATCTGCAGCCCTGAAGGGGCTCAGGCATATGGCACACAGCCAGGCTGGCAGAGGCAGCATGGCTGAGCATGGGCACAGGGGTGACAGGTGGGGGAGAGGCAGCCCCACAACACACACACTCAGACACACGCTGTCAACTACATGAGCTGCATTGCTAACAGGTATACTAGAGACTTCAGTGCATGCTTAGTTTCTCAGTCATGTTCAACTCTGTGACCCCATGGACTGAAGCCCACCAGCCTTCTCTGTCCATGGGATTTTCCAGGCAAGAATACTGGAGTGGGTTTCCATGTCCTCCTCCAGGAGATCTTCCTGACCCAGGGATTGAACCCGCATTTCCTGCATTGGCAGATGGATTCTCTACCACTGAGTCACCTGGAAAGCCCTGTGGGGTACTGGAGACTTGAGTACATTTTCTCTTTAAGCGTGACACCCTTCCCCCATCACATACACCCTCATCTGTTCTCAACTTCCTGTATCACAGCAATGGTTAACACATGCCCCCAACTCCCATCAAAAGGTTAATCAGTTCCCACCCAACCCCCTTGCTCTATCAGACTTGGAGGCCACAGCATGTGTTTCACTCATTTGAAGTGATTGGTAGCCAGAGGATGGGGTTGGTGGCTCTGGGATGAGTGGGGATGCAGGAGTGTTGGGGGACAGCAGGAAGGGCAAAGGCCTCAGCTGCTCTAGGAGACAGTGGCAGCAAAAGCCACCTGTGATCCAGACAGACTCTGGTCCAGGCATCCATGCAGCCTCTAGGTCAAGTGCAGCAACTCCAGAATGGAGTGAGAGACAGAGAGAGGGGTGAACACTTTCAAGGAGATTTTTAAGCATCTCTAATTGTGTAGACCAACCTCGCATTCTGCTGTGAAGCTTAAGTGAGATCATGCATGAGAAATGTGCTTTGAGACAACTACTCGATTCATTCATCAAAAAATGTATTGAGAGCCTAGAATGTGTCAGGCATTTTGCTTGGGCCAAAAGAGAGAGTAGAAAAGATAAACACATAAAACAGACAAGAAAAATACACAGTACACGAGCCGCCACAATCCCTCCTTTCTAAGCCCCAGATGAAAGTGAAAGAATCAGTCACTCAGTCATGTTCGACTCTTTGTGACCCCGTGAACTGTAGCCCACCAGGCTTCTCTGTCCATGGGGATTCTCCAGACAAGAACACTGGAATAGGTTGTCATGCCCTCCTTCAAGGGAATCTTCCTGAACCAGGGATCAAAGATGGGTCTCCTGTGTTACAGGCAGATTCTTTACCATCTGAGCCACCAGGGAAGCCCCAGGTAGACATGGATAATCAACCATAGGTAGACGTGGCTAATCAACCATAGCTCTTTTTATCACAGAACCTGGGAAAGACCTCAGAATACTTTTTGACACAGTTCTCTAGGCAGCCACTCCTAATTTCTCTCTCTCTCTCTTTCGCCTTACCACAAAGCTTGTGGGATCTTAATTCCCCAACCAGCATTGAACTTGTGCCCTTGGTAGGGAAAGCATGAAATCCTAAGCACTGGACAACCAGAGAATTCCCAGTCACTACTAATTGAATGTATATTATGGATGAATGTCTATTATAGATTGAATGTTGTTTCCCTCCCAAATTCATACATTGAAGCCCTAACCTCCAGCATGGCTGTAATTAGAGATGGGGCCCCTCCAGAAGCAACTATGGTCAAATGAAGTCATGAAGGTGGGGTCCTGATCTTACAGAATTAGTGTCCTTAAAAGAAGAGATGCCAGAGAACTCACTGCATCTCTCCCCATGCTCACATATCATGTGAGCACATAGCCAGATGGCAGCCACCTATAAGCCAAGACAAGAAGCATCAGAATGAAACCTACCAAGATGCTTTAAGAGCAGAAGAAGGTGCAGAGGAGTAAGATGGGGAGATCGCCTGCCTCCTCTACCAATATATCAAAAACTCATCAAAATATGGAACAACTCCTACAGAGCAACTTCTAAACAAGAGCAGAAGACCCCAGGCCTCCAAATAGGCAAGCTAATCTCCTTGGAACAAGGTAGAACAAAAGTTAAAAAAACAAACAAACAAAAAACAGAGAATGAAACCTACCTTGATCTTGAACTTCCAGCCTCCAAGATCATGGAAGTAAATTTCTGTTGTTTAAACCACCCAGGCTATAGTATTCCATTAGAGCAGCCTGAACAGACCATGATACTGAATCAACATGAAGGATGACATTTGTCATTGCTGAAGCAAAGACACGGAGCTATCAATAGGCAAAGCTGGTGTGAGAAACAGGGAGCAGCGTGGCATGGCCCGCCCATGGTATTTAGAGAAGGGAATGGAAAGAGAGGGGGCTGAAGAGTGAGGCAGTAGCTATGTCACATATAGACATGTAGGTCATGCTGGGACTATGGGACATACCCTAAAGCATTGGGGAATGATTTTCAGATCTGTATTTAGAAAGATCAATCTTCTGTTTTTGTTTTTTTGGTGGCAATACATGGCTTTCAGGATCTTAGTTCCTTGACCAGGGATTGTCCCTGGTTCCCTGGCAATGAAAGTGTAGAGTTCATACCACTGGGCCATCAGGGAATTCCCTAGAAGAATCACTATGACATCCATCTACATGTAGGCTTGATGCGGGGTGGGGAGACCAGGCGGGGAGGAAGACAGGAGGTCAGTAGATGGCTGCCCCATGGATCAAGTCTGGGATAGACTTGGGCCATGGGTGGGGACAGTCCTGGTGACCAATTAGCTGCAGATGAAAAAGAGGTGAGGTGACTCCCAGGTTTCAGATCTGGATGATGGGTTGGATGGCTGTCCCTCCCTTTGACAGAATGTGATCTCCTGTCAAAAGATCTCCTGTAGGCAAGCCCCAGGTTGAGAGCAGAAGTCCCTGAACCTCACTGCAACCACATTCTACTGGTCAGAGTTAGGCTCAGGCCAGCCCAGATCCAATGTGGGTGGGGGCTGCCTGAGGGTGAGAACAGAGGAAATGTATGAGTCCTGGGAGCCACTGGGTAATAATCTGCCACCACATCAAAGTAACAGAGAGGAAGGAAGGGGAAGGACAAGGCCTAAAGCCAGAGAAACCTGCCACCCAGGCCTGTGGTCTTTGACAAGAATTCCCTGAAGCCCTACTCTGACTTCCTCTGGGTCAGAAATGAACCAGGTCACATGACTAGGACCAGGTCACATGACTACCCTTAGCTGCAAGAAAGTCCAGGAAACTGAGTGTTTTCACCTGAGCACATTGCCAGTCCTTCAGAGCTGGAGAAGACTCTTGAGAGTTCCTTGGACAGCAAGATCAAACCAGTCAATCCTTAAGGAAATCAATCCTGAACATACATTGGACAGACTGATGTTGAAGCTGAAGCTCCAATATTTTGGCCACCTGATGCAAAGAGCTGCACTTAAAAATACCTGATGCTGGGAAAGACTGGGGGCAGGAAAAAGGGGTGACAGAGGATGAGATGGCTGGATGGCATCAATGACTCAATGGATATGAGTTTGAACAAGCTCCAGCCGATGGTGAAGGACAGAAAAGCCTGGTGTGTTGTAGTCCATAGGTTCACAGAGTTGGACAAGACTTAGCAACTGAACAACAACAGAAACCTGAGTTCTCAGTAGGGAGAAGAGGAAGGCAACTCTTAAGTAGGCTATTATCAGAGTCTTCTGTAGAAACCTCAGAGGACTGGGGAGGAAATAATAGCCACTGAGCACCTTTCTGGGAGAGAAGCCATGCTTAGCACTTTATGCAGAATCTGGTTCAGTAGGTCAAGGATGGGGCCTGATTATTTGCATCTCTAACCAGCCCCCAGGGGATGCCAAGGCTGCAAAAGCAAAACCACACTTGGAGTAGCCCTGAGCTGGGTTACACCGAGGAAACAAGCAGTCTCCAAATCTCAGAGGCTTCAGTGACAAAGGCTTGTTTCTTACTCATTCAACCTGTCCACTGTCATTTGCTAGGGCTTTGCTCCCAGGAGTCAAGTGACCAGAGTGAAAGGAGAGACATCAGGGCAAAGCACCATCTGGGGTGATCCAGTGGCTAAGAATCCATGCTCTCAGTGCAAGGGGCTTGGGTTGGATCCCTGGTCAAGGAACTAAGATCCCACATGCCACAGCTAAGAGTTCTCATGCCACAGCTAAAAATTCCACATACAGTCCATGGAGTTGAAAAGAGTCAGACACGACTGAGCAACTAACACACACACACACACACACACACACACATACTGCAACAAAGATCGAGTATCCTGTGTGCCACAACTAAGGCCCAAGGCAGCCAATAAATAAATATTTAAAAATATATACTTTTTAAAAAAAAGCACCATCTGACTCTTTCAAGTTACATGACTGTGCCATACATCAGACACAGAGGATGAGGTGGTTTGGTGAGTGATCCTGCAGGCTTCACAGAAAAGGTGGGAATTGAACTGGCTGGGCTTTGAAGCATAAAACAGGAGCTTGCCCTGCTGCAGGCTGAGGAAGCACCATACGTAACTCCTGTTGACTGAGCACTGGTTATGTGCTGAGAGCTTTCAGATCACCTCCTTCCTGGCCCTCACCAGAACCCTGAGATAGTATCCATTCATTTCATAAAAGAAGAGACTGCAAGCTTGAAATCAGGTCACAGCGTCAGAGTATAGGAGCCCAGGAAGTCGAACCCAATGTCCAGAACTTTCTCTCCCTTATCACAGTGGAGTCATGTGGCTGTGTAGGATATTTGCCAAATGATCTGTATGCTTTGTTTCCCCGAAATTGATTCCAATTTCCAGGGGATTTGGGGGTGGGGGCAGTGGGACTCATTAATGGATAGCAATTTTTATTGTGGTGAAATAGATATGACATGAAATTGACCATTTTAACCATCTTTAAGTGTACAGTTTCAGGGGCATTAAGTACATTCACACTGTTGGGCAACCATCAGCACCGTCCACCTCGGACTTGCAAAACTGAAATTCATCTTGCAAAACTGAAACTCCGTATCCATTACATGCTAACTCCCCATTCCTCCTCCCACCAGCCCCTAGCAATCACCCTTCTTCCTTTGTCTCTATGAAGCTCACTACCTTATTCCGTAGAAATGGAATCATTTAGTATTTGTCTTGGAATGCCTGGCTTATTTCACTTGGCATAATGTCTTTCCAGTTGTACCATGTTTTTGAAAAAGGGAAAGTGGTAGTCATTCAGTCACATCTGACTCTTTGTGACTCCATGGACTGTAACCCCCCCAGGCTCCTGTGTCCATGGGATTCTCCAGACAAGAATGCTAGAGTGGATTACCATTCCCTTCTCCAGGGGATCTTCCCATCCTAAGGATTAAACTCTGGTCTCCTGTACTGCAGACAGATCCTTTACTGTCTGAGCCACCAGGGAAGCCCCAAGCATGTTTTGGGTGGTAGGTGAGGGGGGAAGCTTTCTTTCTTTTTTTTTTTTTTCTTGGCTACACTGTGCAGCATGCAGAACCTTAGTTCCCTAGACCAGGGATCAAACCCTCACTCCCTGCAGTAGAAACATGGAGTCTTAACCACTGGACTGCCAGGGAATTCCTTGAACCATGTATTTGGAAAGAAAGTGAAAGTTCCTTGATGTGTTCGACTGTTTTCGACCCCATGGACTATACAGTCCATGGAATTCTCCAGGCCAGGATACTGGAGTGGGTAGCCTTTCCCTTCTCCAGGAGATCTTCCCAACCCAGGGATTAGATTCAGGTCGCTACTTATTTTAATGGCTCGATAATATCCCATGCATGTATAGACCCCATTTTGTTTACCATATTCGTCCACTGACAGATATCTGGGTTATTTCCACCCTTTGGCTCTTGTGACTAATGCTGCTATGAGCATGGGTGTGCAAATACCTTTCCAAGCCCCTGATCTCCATTTTTTGTGTATATACCCAGAAGTAGAACTGATTTGTCTGGAGGAATTTTTAGCGTAGAGGACTCTACACGGGTAAGAGGTACTGGTGGGGTTTGTTGGGGTCCAGAGGAAAATGCTGCCCACCAGCACTGTAGGAGGAGGCCCAAGGCCCCCTGTTCCTCACTGCTCCCCTTCCCCAGGATGTCCTAGTTAGGCGCCCCTCACCTACTGAGGAGCTCCCCAGGTGGCTCAGTGGTCAAGAATCTGTTTTCAAAGCAGGAGACCCAGTAGACTCAGGTTCGATCCCTGGATCTGGAAGATCCCCTGGAGAAAGGAATGGCAACCTACTCCAGTATTCTTGCCAAAATAATCCTATGGACAGAGGAGCCTTGCGGGCGACAATCCGTAGGGTCACAAAGAGATGGACTCAACTGAAGTGACTTAGCACACGGGCAGGCACCTACTGAGGGGAGAAGTGGAGCTGTAGGAGGTCAGACCTACCACTCAAGTGCTGGAAGCCTCTCCATCTGATTATTTAAACTGCTTGTCAGGCATAGATCTTGCCCCTCAAGGAGTTGGGAACCCCTCTGAGCCTCTTTTCCTGTCTATTAAACTGAGGTGCTGTATTTGCCCTCACAGATTGTCAGTTCAGTTCAGTCACTCAGTTGGATCTGACTCTTAGCGACCCCATGGACTGCAGCATGCCAGGCCTCCCTGTCCATCACCAACTCCTGGAGTTTATTCAAACTCATGTCCATTGAATCAGTGACGTCATCCAACTACCTCATCCTCTGTCGTCCCCTTCTTCTCCCGCCTTCAATCTTTCCCAGAGTCTTTTCAAATGAGTCAGTTCTTCTCATCAGATCTTCTCATCTCATTAGATCATCTCATCTCATCTTCTCTATCGGAGTTTCAGCCTCAACATCATCAGTCCTTCCAATGAATATTCAGGACTGATGTCCTTTACAATGGACTGGTTGGATCTCCTTGCAGTCCAAGGGACTCTCAAGAGTCTTCTCCAACACCACAGTTCAAAAATATCAATTCTTCAGCGCTCAGCTTTTCCTTATAGTCCAACTCTCACATCCATACATGAATAATGGAAAAATCGTACCCTTGACTAGACAGACCTTTGTTGTCAAAATAATGTCTCTGCTTTTAATATGCTGTCTAGGTTGGTCTTAACTTTTTTCCCAAGCAGTAAGTGTCTTTTAATTTGTCCGGCAGCTCAAATGAATTAATGGATGTGAGGGACACAGAGGTGCTGCAGCCTATTGGAGACCAACCGCCCCGCAAAGGCTGCCCTCCACGCGCGCCCCACCCCATGGGTCAAACGCGGGCAATGCAGGGCAACTGTCTGGGAAGGCTGAGACTGTTTCCTGAGTTCAGCCCTGGGGCTGAACTAGCTTTTAAAAAAAGGACAGTGCGGTAAGAACACTTCCTCCTGACATTTCTAGGGCAGTGATTTGCAAATTAGAGCCTGACCAAGAATCCCCCAGAGGGCTGTAAAAACAAAGCAGGGGCCCCACCCCAGAGTCTCTGACTCAGGAAGGTTATGGTCTGGTCCAAGGATTCGTGTTTCTACAAATGCTTGGGTGACCCGTAGGCTGCTGACCCAGGGACCGTACTTTGAGAACCACAGCTCTGCCAAATGGAGGAGAAAACGGGCTTATTTTGAAGACACCACACATGAGCTCTCTGCATCCGCCCTTTCCTCTCCCCTCCCTTTCTTGTTTCTTTCCTTCCTCCTTCGTCGGATCTGTATTATTAGAGCACAAAGTCTGGGCTGGACTGACCAGATAGCCCTTGGCTGCCCAGGCCTGAGCTGTGACCGGATGTGGAGGAGTCCAAGTGAGTCAAGCTGCTGGTGGAGGGAAGATACCCCTGGTCTGGGAGAGCCCAGGGCACTGTGCAAAGCCGGGGCAGCCTTCATCCGGGGTCAGCTTGTCCCCTGGCAGCAGACTGCTGGGTGAGGAACTGGTCTTGGGAGAGGCACCTAACACAGTGCCGGGTGCAGCAGCCAGGCCCCCAGGGTGCTTGCCAGGCCAGGCCTCTGAGGCAGGACTGGAAAGCAGGCTGGGAGGCTCAGAGAGTAGGGGCAGAGGTACGTGGGCACTGGGAATGGCCAGCCCTTGGCCTTAGATGGCCAGCCAGGTTGTGATATTTTTCTTTGACGGCTTCATCACCCTTGTCCCATCCGTGACCCACAGTGAACCCTGCCGTCCAGCTTCCCGAAGACTCATCCATCAGACTTCTCTGGACCCTTCCCCCCGACCCAGCTCCCAACCCAGTCCCTAACAGACCTGGGTCTCATTTCCCAGGGCTCCCTTTTCTGTTTTCAAAGGAGATTACAAACCCATCTGATCAATAGAACCTAAGACTCATCCTCAGTTAGTGAGTTCAGTCACTCAGTCATGTCCGATTCCTTGCAACCCCATGGACTGCAACACACCAGGATTCCCTGTCCATCACCAACTCCTGGAGCTTGCTCAAACTCATGTCCATCAAGTTGGTGATGCCATCCAACCATCTCATCCTCTGTCATTCCCTTCTCCTCCTGCCTTCAATCTTTCCTAGCATCAGGATCTTTTCAAATGAGTCAGTTCTTCCCATCAGGTGGCCAAAGTATCGGACTTTCAGCTTCAGCATCAGTCCTTCCAATGAATATTCAGGATTGATTTCCTTTAGGGTGGACTGGTTGGATCTCCTTGCAGTCCAAGGGACTCTCAAGAGTTTTCTCCAACACCACAGTTCAAAAGAATCAATTCTTTGGTGCTCAGCTTTCTTTATAGTCCAACTCTCACATTCATACATGACTACTGGAAAACCATATCTTTGACTAGATGGACCTTTGTTGGCAGAGTGATGTCTCTGCTTTTTAATATGCTTTCTAGGTTGGTCAAAGCTTTTCTTCCAAGGAGTCTTTTAATTTCATGAAATGGGGTGGATAGGATGAATGCCACTGGTCTGAGGGGATCACACCAGATAATATCACAGGAATCCTGGGTACCTGGTACTGCTCTCCTCTGCAGTCAAGGGCTCGCACCCAGGTTTTGAGATTCTTTCCAGTAACACACATGATATATTTCCCCAACTCTTCAAAATTTACCTCCAAGGACTTCCCTGGTGGTTCAGTGTCTAAGACTCTGAGTTCCCAATGCAGGGACCCGTGTTTGATCCCTTCTCAGGGAACTAGATCCCACATGCCACAACTAAAGATCCTGCATGGTGCAACTGGATGCTTTTGAACTTTGGTGCTGGAAAAGACTCTTAAGAGTCACTTGGACCTCATGGAGATCAAATCAGTCAATGCTAAAGGAAATCAGTCCTGAATACTCACTGGAAGGACTGATGGTAAAGCTGAAGCTCCAATACTTTGGCTACCTGATGTGATGAGCTAACTCACTGGAAAAATCCTTGATGCTGGGAAAGATTGAAGGCAGGAGAAGAGGAAGACAGAGGATGAGATGGTTGGATGGCATCACCGACTCAATGGACATGAGTTTGAACAAACTCTGGGAGATGGTGAAGGGCAGGGAAGGCTAGCACACTGCAGTTCATGGAGTCACAGAGTCAGACACAACTTGGCGACTGAACAAGGCGCAACAAAGACTGAAGATCCTACATGCTGCAACTAAGGCCCAGCACAGACAGATAAATCAATACTAAAAAAATCTTACCTCCACTTTGATTTGGGCCATAGATTGGGGTTCTTAGCTCCTTAAGGTGGCTGCTGGCCATTTATTCATTCCCATTTCACCTTGTGAGCTGCCAGTTCCCCAGCCAGGCAAAGCACAGGAGCCCCTCTCCAGACCTGGCTGTCCCGTCTATACGCCCAGGAAGCATACTCAGGATGGGTGCTCCTTGGCCCGGGGAGGCGTGTGGTACCCTCACATTTACCTGCTCCTCCGATGTGCTCCTCCAGTGCCTCAGCAGAGGGGGTGGGCACAGTGTGGAGCCCGGGAGCCCGGGCTCTGGAGCCAGCAGCCTGGCTCAGATCCTCATGCTTCTGTGTGCTGACTGTGCAGCGGTGCCATGAAAGAAGGAGCATGCCCGCACCCTCACCGCCCTGGGTGAGATGCAGGGGAGGGCGGGTGTCTGCACCTGGATCTCAGCTAAGAGCAGCCACTCAGGAGTGCAGGGCTGTCCACACTCTGCTCCCGACTTCAGAAACTTTCTGTGGTTACCGTGGTTTCTCCAGCACCATGGAAATGCTATCACATGTGGAGATTTTTTGTTAGTCCCTCACAAGGGAGAACTTGCTTTGTCAATCTCTGTACCTCAGAAGACAACCAGCTGTCTTAACTAGAGTCAGGACGTGAGCACAGCTCTGTGCAGCCAGCAGTGAGTCTCCTTAACCACATGGCGGTGAGTTCTTGGTCTGTATAATCTCATTCGGACTTCCCTGGGGGCCCAGATGGTAAACAATCTGCCTGCAGCATAGGAGACCCAATTCCTGGGTTGGGAAGATCTGCTGGAGAAGAGAATGGCTACCCACTCCAGTATTCTTGCCTGGAAAACTCCACAGACAGAAGAGGAGCTTGGCGGTCTACAGTCTACTGGGTGGTAAAGTCTACTAACACTTTCACTTTTCTTTATCTCATTCACTTAATTTGGGTTGGGGGAAAGTAATGCAGCTGACAAAAAGTTATCTATTAATAAAGCTGCAAGAAATCAGTCCTTTAAAACTGACAGTAAAGTTCAGTGGAAACCAACCAATGGGAAATGGGCAAATGATGCAAATCAGCAGTCTCACAATGCAAATCAGACTAGCCAATTCACCTGTGAAAAAATGCTCAGAATTATGACAAGGGAATTGCAGACGAAAGTAACAATGAGAGGCTATTGTTTGGCTCTCAGAGTGGCTAAAATTTAAATGATTCCATTTTGTAAAAGAAACAATGTTACTCCCTGACGCCCCACTGCACCCCCACCCCGGTACATGTGTAGGAGGCAGGGTTTCTCAGCTCTAGCACCAATCGGCATTTGGGGCCAGAAAATTCTATTCATTCCTTTCTTTGGCCGTGCTGAGTCTCCATTGCTGCCCGTGGGCTTTCTCTAGTTACAGCGGTGGAGGGCTGCTCTCTAGTTGCGGAGGCCTCTCATCGAGTGGCTTCTCTCTTTGCTAAGCATGCGCTCTAGAGCACACCAGCTTCAGTAGTTGCAGCACGTGGACTCTAGTTCTGGCACAGGCTTAGTTGCCCTGCAGCACGTGGAATTTTCCTGGACCAGAGATTGAACCCATGTCTCCTCCATCAGCAGGTGGGTTTTTAACCACTGGACCTCACCGGAAGTGGTTTTTCTTTTTATGAATCAAGCAGTTTATTAACCCAGTATCATTTGTTGCAATGCTTCTTCTTTTTTTTTTTTTAATGTGGACCATTTTTATTTTATTGAATTTGTTACAATATTGCTTTGGTTTTTATGTTTTGGATTTTTGGCCTGGAGGCTCCCTGACCATGACCGGGGGTCCAACCTGCACCCCCTGCATTGGAAAGCAAAGTCCTAACCACTGAGCAGCCAGGGAAGTCCCTGTTGTAATGCTTCTTGTTTGCAGCTGCCACCTGTCTTCCCAGGTGGTGCTAGTGGTAAAGAACCTGCCTGCCAAAGCAGGAGATGCAAGAAACTCTAGGTCGGGAAGATTCCCTGGAGGAGGGCACGGCAACCCACTCCAGTATTGTTGCCTGGCGAATTCATGGACAGAGAGGAGCCTGGTGGCCTACACAGTTCGTGGGGTCACAAAGAGTTGGACACAACTGAAGCCACTCTGCACTCACGCAAGCCACCTGTCTGGCAATTCTGTCCAGATCTCTGTCCTGGACGTGTCCATTTGCAGCTCCCATCTTGGTCCTTTTCCACCATCTTCAGGCCCTCCAGGGCTAGGAGGACCTGGCGGGCCCTGCTCTTGGGGTTGGTCAGGCAGCATTTCTCTGACACTCTCTAGAACTCTTGGTCATGGAACCACCTCGGCACCACCTGGGAAGTACAGATGCTGTGCTGTGGAAGCAGCTCGTGTGTAGAACCACAGGGAGTGAGCTCTTTATGCTTGGCCAGCCTGACAGCATCCACCTTTCAGCTTCCTGGACTTTGTGAGGAAGGCTGTCAGGGCTCTGATGAACTCTGGCTGGTTCACAGTGTTAACGGTAACTCCAGGCATGTCCAGGCCTCCACATTGCCACCCAGGGGAATGTGCTCATGGGTTCAGTTGTGTCTGACTCTGTGATCCCATGAACCTTTGTGACCTCGCTGACTCTTGGGACCCCATGGACTGTAGCCCGCCAGGCTCCTCTGTCCATGGGATTCTCCTGGCAAGAATACTGGAGTGGGTTGCCATTTCCTCCTCCAGAGGATCTTCCCCGCTCAGGGATTGAACCTGAGTCTCCTGCCCTGGCAGGGGGGATTCTTCACTGAGTCACCAGGAAAGCCCGCCAGCAAGCAGAACGTGGAGGGGTAATTCTTTACTGTCCTTGGATTGCAGGTGATGTAGCAGCATCTCAGGCCTCAACCCACTAGATAACAGTAGCACCCCCTGCCCTCCAGCTGTGATGACCAAAGATGACGTGGCCAAATGTCCAGGGGGCAAAACTGTCCCCCACTCCCACTTAAAAGACCACTTGCTACATAGGTAAACATTTATAGCCGCATGTGCTTTTATGAACACGGATCTAATTTTAATCAGTTTTACAGATAAGGAAACTGAGGCATAGAGGCCAGCTGAGGTCCCAATATTCCAGGAGTCATCTGATTTCACAGCTCAGTTTCTTGCCTGAAATGCAGCCATGCTGCTCAGCTCCACTCTTGAGGTTTGACTGGTTCAATACACCAGCACTCCATGTTTCCAGGCAAGAACCATGGGTCAGAGAAGAAGACCCGAGGCCTGTGGTTTCTGCCTGCTATCTCCCTGAGATAACAGTGCTGGGCAGCCAGTGTGGAAAGCAGTGGTCAGTGGATGTATGACCTCTGAACAGGGTTGACTACCACTTGCAAAGAAAGGGCTGGGGGGCTGCATCATCGAGGGAGAAGGCGGGGGAGCTGGGCTGAGTGGGTGCATGAGGAAGGTGGTGATGACTGGACTGCTGGTTCTTTCTCATTCCCCTCCCTTCTGGCTTCTGGCACCCGAGTGCCTCCTCACTTCTCCTTCCCACTCTGGCTTCTCCCCAGAGCCAGCTGTGTAGGTAAGGGCCTCACCCCGAGTAGCAGGGGAGGGCAAGGTCCATGTTCACGCAACGCCTCGTGACTTCCTCAGCCTCTGGCTGGGTCACACATGCTGACGCTGAGGCACACAGGCTGAATTTCCGATGTGCTTGTCAGTTTGGGGCCCTAGACCCTGAGCTCAGCGAAAGCAGGGCCTGTGTACTTCCTGTATCTTTGGGAGCCTGGTGCAGTGGGCATCAAGACTGTATGTGTGCAGAAATCTTCTGACAGTGCAGTGGTTAGGACACTGAGCTTTCACTGCAGGGGGCAGGGGTTTGATCCCTGAATAGGCAGCTAAGATCCTGCATGCTGGCATGCAATCAAATATAAAATTAACCTGTCGTGCTCAGTTGCTTTAGTTGTGTCTGACTCTTTGTGACACTATGGACTGCAGCCTGCCAGGCTCCTCTGTCCCTGGAATTCTTCAGGCAGGAATACTGGAGTGGGTTGCCATTTCCTCCTCCAGGGGTTCTTCCTGACTCAGGGATTGAACCTGAGTCTCTTGCATCAGCAGGCAGATTCTTTACTGCTGAGCCACTGGGGAAGCTTGCCACCTCTTTCTAAAAAAAAAAAAAAAAGATACCCATGAAAAGATAGTACATAAAAAAAATAAGATTGGGTGAGTGCAGAATGAGGGGAGGGGGAAAGAGGGGCAACTGCTTAATTGCTGAGCAACTCCAGGGACAACCAAGCCCAGCCCAGGTGAGCTGAGGTGCTCAGCCCTGTTCCCGGGTACCAGGTTCTGGCCTCTCCCTGGGGCTGAGAACAAACCAGGGCTGTACGAACTCAACAGAGCTCTTGATTACTTCTCCAGAGAGGAGCAAGGCGCTGCTTAAAGAACTCAAGGCACGATTCTCTTTCAGTAATTCAAGCTTAGCTTTTTAAACGGGAACTTCTCAGAGCTGCTTCTAGAAACACTGGCTGGTCATGTCCCCTCCTCCTGCCCCTGCAGGAGCCCTGCTGCTAGGAACTTGTAAGCCGAGCGAGCAGGTGCCCTGATGTGCTGGGCTGGGAGGCAGCTATGAACCTCTTGCTTTCTGGCCAGAACCATCACCACCTCTTTGTTTGCTGAGGCTCCAGGTAGAGACTATCAAGGTGTCCTTTGAATCACACTGTGTTCTTGGCACCATGAGAGCTTCATCTCACACACACACACACACATATCCACCTGCTTCTTGAGGGCAGGTATCAGACCTTAAGATCTTTGTGGGGAAATCAGGTGTCTGACTTACGTAGAGAAGGTAACTCACCAATTAAGAGGGGATGCTGGCTGTGACCTGGCACAACCCAGGGCTTATTCTAATAAGCTGGCGATTCTCAACCCTGCTCATATTAGACTCATGCTTGTTGCTCAGTGGTAAAGAATCTGCCTGCCAAAGCAAGAGACTCGGGTTCGATCCCTGAGTCAGGAAGTTCCCCTGGAGAAGGAAATGGCAACCCACTCCAGTATTCTTGCCTGGGAAATCCCANGGCGATTCTCAACCCTGCTCATATTAGACTCATGCTTGTTGCTCAGTGGTAAAGAATCTGCCTGCCAAAGCAAGAGACTCGGGTTCGATCCCTGAGTCAGGAAGTTCCCCTGGAGAAGGAAATGGCAACCCACTCCAGTATTCTTGCCTGGGAAATCCCATGGACAGAGGAACTTGGTGGGCTACAGTCCACAGGGTCGCAGAGTTGGACACTTCCGAGCACGCACACACGTGGGGTGCGCAGGATCTTAGTTCCCCACCCAGGGAATGAACCCGCAGCCCCTGCAGTGGAAGCGTATCATCCTAACCACTGGATCGTCAGGGAAATCCCAGGCGAGTCCTGTTTCTGCCAGCTTTCCCCTGGTGCCAGTGCAGGACACACAGGCTGAGTCTGGTCATGATGTGTCTGGAGGGAGCAGCGTGGGCACTCTTCTCAGACGAGGCTTCCCTTCCCAGCCCAGCCATTGCTCCTTCCCACCGGCTTCTGCTCCCCTGGCCTCGGGGCTAGAAGCTGGTTGTGGAAGGGGGACACCGCAGGGACTGGCTGGGGTCAGAGGGGGAGGCTGCCAAGGCTGAGCTCTCCTTCCACATCCTCTGCCAAAAAACAGGAAGAGGGACCTGAGCTCTGACTGTGCTGAGTAGTTCCACTTGTGGGCTCTCAAATCACAACACAGAAACCATAAACCAAAGAGCCAAGAAGAACAAAACCAACAGCCTGAAGTCTCTTCCACGTTTCTCCTCCTGATGGCTGGTTCCAGCGATGTTTATTACTCAGCCTGAGTTGGAATAACATTAGACAAAAATAGAAACAGCCTCTGGTTCTACAAAGCCTGGGTCCAAGTCCTCTGACTTTTCTGTCCATGCCAGGACCCCATGCTGCTGGTACCAGAGGTCAAGGGAGCCCCGGATGGGGCAGAGCATAGAGAGAGACACAGGCCTCAGTGCTGGATTGAGAGTAGAGCTAGAGAAAGACAGGCAGGCAACTCACTCCAACAGTGCAGCCCAGCTGGGGATTCAGGGTTTCAGGTGGGAGTGAGCTGCCGGGGCCCCGGAGAGGCATGCTCCAGGCTCAGGGCTGATCTGGGCCACACGGCCCAGGCACAGAAAGTGGGTGGGGAGAGGTCTCTACCGTCCTGTGCTTGGTCCAGAGAGAGCGCCTCAGGAGTGACTCTTACGGAACTCTGTCCCCAGGGGCTGGTGCAGCCAGTAGAAGCAGGCCAAGGGACAGCAGTGTTCTTCCCCCAGGAAGCCTGCCTGCAGTCACTGGCTGCTCACAGCACTGAGACCTCACCTCCCTACCCTGGGGGTGTCTGGGGGTTCCACCTCAGAGGTGTCCTGCAGCACAGGGGGAGGTCTGGCCACTTTGAGCCGGGGTTAGGGGGTCTGGTGGGTATCTGGTAAGGACTTCATTCACATCCTGAGACGAGAAGGGGTGAGGATGAGCAACTCATCCACTTCCCAGGTGATCACAGTCCAGCTCAAAGGCCAGCTGCTCTTTGGACCCCCAAAGTCACTGCCAGGCCCTGCGCCATCACTGTGAACTGCCCAGGATTCTGGTCTCCCAGTTCTCTCCTGTGACGGCGGGCTGGTGCGCACGGGGCACTATCTTAGTGGCTGCTTGAGCTCGAAGAGGCCGGTCCCACCCTTGACGACCTTCCCGACCACAAGGCAGGCTGATGGGGACCTCAGTTCGTCATGGGATCCTGGGAGACACAAGAGCACTTGTGAGGTGTAGCTGGGAGTGATGGGAGGGGAAGAGACAGGTGAGGAGAGCACTCAGCAAGAGGCTTGGCGGTTAGGGCACCTCCAGGGCCACGAGGGTGGTCCTGAAGCTTGGAGCCTGGTGGGAATGAGGCCGCATTGCTTCTGCATTTTGAAGAGAGGAAGACCCTCCCCTCTCCTCCAAAAGGCAGAGGCGGCCTTCCAGTCTGGTGCCCACCCACCAGCAACCCCTGTGTGACAGCCCAGGCTCTCCCCGACGTGCGAGGTTGTGGAAGGGTGCCTGAGGGATGAGCCTTGTCTGCCCAGGACAGATTCAGGCAGGGGTGGGGAAGGCCAAGGATGTGCCCACGACTGACCCATGAGCGTGGCCTGCTTCAGAAACTGGAAGCTGGTCTCAAACGTCATCTGCTGCAGTGGTGAGGAGTTTGACCGGATCCCAAAGCGGTTCAGTGGCTTGTACACACCCTCGAAGCACATATAGTCAGCCACCAGCGAGAGATGGCGGGGGTCAACGGCAATGCCTGTCACAGGGGTGGCAACAGCAGGATGGGGGTTCAGCAGTGAAGAGGGGATGGGGGGGAGCATCACCTGACCCCAGGGCTCCCCCTGACCCAGCTCCACTCCCTACTCACTCAGCTCTCTGACCCGAGCCTCGGGGGCAGCCCTGTGTCCCCGGGCATCATGGCTGCAGGACACGAGATGCTACAGCACTGTGTGCCTTTGGGAACTGAAACCCTGAAGGCGAGGTGAGGAAGAGGCTCTCCCTCTGAGGCCAAGATCAGAAACCTGCGGGGGGTGGGAGGCCTTGGGGACGGGACTGACAAGACTGACACACAGGGACCCCTCTTTATGGGGGCCCTCAGGGTCCTGTGGGCTCCACCCTCGCTGCACCCATGTTTCAGCTCCTTGAAGATCCAGACCGGCACCACAGGGCCTCCTGCCTGCCACCCGCATCCCCTCTCACCGTATACGGCAAACACGTCCTTGATCTCCTTTTCAATCACGCGCAGTGCAGCCTCGATGCCGTACGTGCTGGCCATGGCATGGATGTCGTTGGAATAGAGTCGGCGCAGATCTAGAACCTGGGGGAGGTGGGAGAGGATGGCGTGGAGGGCTTTGCCTTCTGCTCCCTCCCATGGACATGTCCCACCCCGGGGCCTCGTTGCCTCCTCGGCTGGCGTGCTCGGGTGCAGCTGATGACAACGTGGGCGTGAGGCGGCCCAGGACTAGCCTAAGGAATGGTGTGAGTGGAGCGGCCGACAGCATGCTGGCTAGGCCCAGGGTCTCTCTCACCATCAGCCAGGGCTGGGTGATGATTCGCTACCCACTTTCAGAGTCAGGAACAAAGGTGTTTGTTTATATAACAGAGAGACCTGTTTCCGAGGGTGGAGGCTCTGCTGGTAGTTGAGGCAAGTTCCCTGGCAGAGATTCGATTTCCTTCCCCGGGCACAGGGGCCTGCCAGGCCTCTCCAGGGACCTGAAGCTCCAATTCAGCCATCCCCGGGTGGGGCTCACAGTGGCTGTGTGCTGGGGCACGTCACTCCCACAGGAGACAGCAGAGACCCCGGCGGGGTGTGACTGATCCCACGGGATTGACTCAAGTGTGCCCTGTCAGTGGCTGACGCTGGGGAGGCCTGAGCCCTTTCTGCTTTGTCCTCTGGGGAAGCAGCTGGTGAAAGGCTCCGGGCAGTGGTCAGGCATGTGCAGGGCAGCGCTGTGGGAGGTGTGTGAGGCTGGAGGGCCCTGCCAGCTTAGCGCAGATGAGGGAAGAGTGGGCTGGTCCCAGCAACTCAGAATGCAGTGGGGAAAACTTGTGCCTAGGGGTTGAGAGCATCTCAGAAGGTTCTGGGAGATGAAGTGAACTAGGGGAAGCAAGAAAGAGCTCAGAGGAAAGGATGGGTGTGCTTGGGAAGCAGGGGAACAGGATACAAAGGACTCTGCCGGGTGTGGGGGCCCGGGGCCTCGATCACCAGATAAACCGAGCAGCTCCCCAGCCAGCACTCAGTGTAACTATTTCTTACAAGTCTATCTTCAGAGGTTCTGATTTCAAAGAAAAGAAACTGCACACAAATTAACTTGGGAAACTGGGTTCAGTAAAGTTAAGCAGGTTTCGTTCTGCAAATCTTAACCAGGCTCATGTGCACTGGAGATCCCCCAGAGGTGGCCCGGGCTGCAGACTTGTTTTGGGAACCCTGGGCTAGAAACGTGAATAGCCCAGGGAGGGCTAGGACAGAGCGGCTGGAGCCTGGGCTCGCGGGAGGACCCATCCGCAGGACAGCATGCGGCCATGAGGAGACACGCACCTCAGCGTACTTGAACAGCTCCGGGAGGTTGATGCCTTCTGTGTTTAAGACAAGCTCCTTCTCGTTCTTACTGTTGGTGGTCTCATTCAGGAGGCACCTTGTGATACCCCTGGTTGCATAGATGACAGCTCCTTGGGCCAAGGACGCTACCAGGGNTGAACAGCTCCGGGAGGTTGATGCCTTCTGTGTTTAAGACAAGCTCCTTCTCGTTCTTACTGTTGGTGGTCTCATTCAGGAGGCACCTTGTGATACCCCTGGTTGCATAGATGACAGCTCCTTGGGCCAAGGACGCTACCAGGGAGCTCATGTCAAAGTTGACCTTCATGAGGGGGAGCTTCAGCGTCACCTGCAAGAGCAAGGGGAGCTGAGCCAGAAGACAGGGCTGCCCCAGCCCCACACCACTCAGGGTCCCTGAGAGACCCCTCCAGGGCCCCAGTGGGGCAAGGTGGGCGGTGGACTTGGCACGTGAACATGGGCTGACTTAATGACCACATGGTAGCCATGTCCGGTCCCAGAGACAGGTGAAAACGGCAGAGCACCATCCATTTTCACAGACGTCGTCGGGGAAACTCACCTCCACACAACATGACCTCCACTCAACATCACCCTTGACATCCTTTCAATGACCAGAAAGCATAACACATATCCCTCTGTACGTGTACTCCTGGTCAGTGACTCGTATCTGTGCTACCATTTACGAATCACTGAACTGGATCAAAGGAAAGGACTAAAGCCAGTGTATGTGTAGACGTCTAGGCATCCAGACCAGCGAGCCTTCCAGGGACACTGCAATCCTGGAAGTGATGACCAGGCAGAAAGGTGGTGTGAGGAACGCAGAGTCTGCAGGCCTCTGTGATGTGCGTCAACACACGGGTTGTACTGAGGCTTGAAGTTCCCTCGTGAAAGTACCTACAGGGCCTGATGGCTCAAACCCCTGCAGGCTGTTACTGGAAAGTCAGAGTGAGCGGGCCCAGGAGGGGGCTGTGATCTGGGGTTGGCTGACCCCTCACGGGCACTGACCTGGCACCACAGGCTGCCCTCTGTGTCGTACTGGTAGTCCTCTATGAACGGGTGGCACTCGCGCACCGCTCGTGCCCGGCGCTCCACCGCCTCAGCCCCCTGGGGCTCCCGGCTTCGGGTGCGCTTCTGTGGCTGCATCAGGGGGGCGCCGGGGAGCGAGCTCTCCTCGGGGGCCCAGCCGCCTTCCTCCTGCTCCTGTTTAACGTCTTCTTTGAGGCCGGTCCCTTCCTCCTGAACGTCGTCGTCCTCCTTCTCCTCGTCTTCCTTCTCCTCCTCCTCCTCGCTGTCGTAGTCGACCTGGGGGGGATGGAATTCAGGTTGCTGGTCGGNCCTGGAGAATCCCAGGGATGGCGGAAACCAATGGGCTGCCCTCTGTGGGGTCGCACAGAGTTGGACACGACTGAAGCGACTTAGCAGCAGCAGCAGCAACGCATTTCTGATTCATAGGAAGAAAAACTGATGTTTTGAAGCAGCAACTATTAGCAACATAGACATTAAGGCATTTTTTGAAGTCACTTTTTTCAAAGTATGACTTGAAAAGTTCACACTTTTGAACTTGAAAATTTCATACTTGTTTCTCCTAGAAGTCACCTGTATACTTTTGAATTTTTTTTTCCAGCAGATACTCCAATTTCTAATTGCTGCAACAATAAAGTATGCACTGGATTTCATGGTTGATTTTAATTTAGGTTGCAGNCACTTTTTTCAAAGTATGACTTGAAAAGTTCACACTTTTGAACTTGAAAATTTCATACTTGTTTCTCCTAGAAGTCACCTGTATACTTTTGAATTTTTTTTTCCAGCAGATACTCCAATTTCTAATTGCTGCAACAATAAAGTATGCACTGGATTTCATGGTTGATTTTAATTTAGGTTGCAGAGTAAGATCTTTTTTTTTCCCTTCAAATTTCTTCACTTTATAATAATAAGAAATGAACTTCTTGAGGGGGCTAATTGCCAAATACTTTTTAAAAATTTATTTATTTTAATTGGAGGCTAATTACAATATTGTATTGCGTCTTGCCATACATTGACATGAATCAGCTATGACTGTACATGTGTTCCCCATCTTGAACCCCCCTCCCATCTCCCTCCCCATCCCATCCCTCTGGGTCATCCCAGTGCACCAGCCCTGAGCAACCTGTCTCATTCATCGAACCTGGACTGGCGATGTGTTTCACATATGATAACATACATGTTTCAATGCTAGTCTCTCAAATCATCCCACCCTTGCTCTCTCCCACAGAGTCCAAAAGACTGTTCTATACATCTGTGTCTCTTTTGCTGTCTCACATATAGGGTCATCATTACCATCTTTCTAAACTCCATATATATGTGTTAGTTTACTGTATTGGTATTTTTCATTCTGACTTACTTCACTCTGTATAATAGGCTCAAGTTTCATCCACCTCATTAGAACTGATTCAAACGCATTCTTTTCAATAGGTGAGTAATTGTGTATATGTACCACAGCTTTCTTATCCATTCATCTGCCACTGGACATCTAGGTTGTTTCCATGTCCTGGCTATTGTAAACAGTGCTGTGATGAACACTGGGGTACACATGTCTCTTTCAATTCTGGCTTCCTTGGTGTGTATGCCCAGCAGTGGGATTGCTAGGTCATATGGCAGTTCTATTTCCAGTTTTTTAAGGAACATCCACACTGTTCTCCATAGTAGCTGTTCTAGTTTGCATTCCCACCAACAGTGTAAGAGGGTTCCCTTTTCTCCACACCCTCTCCAGCATTTATTGCTTGTAGACTTTTGGATAGCAGCCATTTTGACTGGGGTGAAATGAGGACCTCAATTCTTTTTCTTTACCTCATGAGGTTCTGCCAGTTTAAAGAAAGTCTTCTGTCTTTTCTGTCCTGTAGAGCCGTGTCCCTTTCCCAAAGGGCTCAGGAAAAGTTTGATTTCATGGATTATCGGGATTTTATCTCAATGTTTGGCTGAGAGTGGTGTACTTTACAGGCTCTTATATCCTACACAATAGGAAATAATTACAAATATATGTGTAAAGAATACTTTGTAACAATTGAGAATGACAGATTATCTTCTCCCTCACAGAGGAAAGAAGAAATAAAATACTAAAATGAAATTACTGAACATTCACAGAATTGTGAAAATGACTGTGGACACCTTGTTTCTCATAAGTGTTCACCAGTGTTCTCTTAATAAGATGGAAGAGGCAGGAGATATGCCCACAATTAGTTCAAAATGCATATCTCTTATGGGTTTATTTTGTGCATCTAAAATTAACGTATCTGTGCCATAAACACTCATACTCATATGTGATCATATTTGGAGATAGAGTATTTACCAGGAAATCAAGTTAAAAATATGTTCATTAGAATAGGTCTTAATCCAAATGAGCTATATCCTTATAAAAAGGGAAAGACTCTTTTGATGAAAGTGAAAGAGGAGAGTGAAAATGTTTGCTTAAAGCTTAACATTCAGAAAATGAAGATCATGGCATCCGGTCTCATCTCTTCATGGCAAATAGATGGAGAAACAGTGGAAACAGTGGCTGACTTTACTTTTCTGGGCTCCAAAATCACTGCAGATTGTGACTGAAGCAATGAAATTAAAAGACGCTTGCTCCTTGGAAGGAAAGTTATGACCAACCTAGACAGCATATTCAAAAGCAGAGACATTACTTTGCCAACAAAGGTCCGTCTAGTCAAGGCTATGGTTTTTCCAGTGGTCATGTATGGATGTGAGAGTTGGANATTGCAGCCATGAAATTAAAAGATGTTTGCTCCTTGGAAGGAAAGTTATGACCAACCTAGACAGCATATTCAAAAGCAGAGACATTACTTTGCCAACAAAGGTCCGTCTAGTCAAGGCTATGGTTTTTCCAGTGGTCAAGTATGGATGTGAGAGTTGGACTACAAAGAAAGCTGAGCACCGAAGAATTGATGCTTTTGAACTGAGGTGCTGGAGAAGACTCTTGAGAGTCCCTTGGACTGCAGGAGATCCAACCAGTCCATCCTAAAGGAGATCAGTCCTGAGTATTCATTGGAGGGACTGATATTGAAGCTGAAACTCCAATATTTTGGCCACCTGATGCAGAGAGCTGACTCATTTGAAAAGACCCTGATGCTGGGAAAGATTGAGGGCAGGAGGAGAAGGGCACGACGGAGGACGAGATGGTTGGATGGCGTCACTGACATGGACATGGGTTTGAGTGAACTCTGGGAGTTGGTGATGGACAGGGAGGCATGGCATGCTGTGGTTCATGGGGTCGCAACAAGTCAGACACGACTGAGTGACTGAACTGAACTAACTGCATGCATGCTGAATCTCTTCGTCGCTTTAGTCATGTCTAATTCTCTAACCCTCTGGAATGTAGCCCTCCAGGCTTCTCTGTCCATGAGATTCTCCAGGCAAGAACACTGGAGTGGGTTGCCATTCCCATCTCCAGGGGATCTTCCTGACCTAGGGATCAAACCCCGTGTCTCCTGCATCTCCTGCATTGACAGGTGGGTCCTTTTCTGCTAGGGCCACTGAGCTTATGTTTGGAAGGAGACAATACGCTTAATTTAAAAAGCTATATTTTAGAAGGTATTAAATCTGTAGAAGCTATAGAGCAGAATGAGTTTGATTGAAAATGACAAGAGTAGGACTACAATTTTAAATGGTTGGGGAAGAAATTCAAGTCATCTCTTTTTAAAAATAGTTATTAATTTAAATGTTTATTTGGCTGTCAGGTCTTAGTTGCCTCAGGTGGTGGGATCTTCATTGCCGCCTGCAGGATCTTTAGTTGCAACATGAGAGTTCTATTTTCCAGACCAGGGATTGAACTCAGGCGCCCTGAGTGTGGAGTCTTAGACACTGGACTTACAGGGAAGTTCCCATTTTAGGAAGTCATCCATTTCTGTGTTAAGGGTGCCTAGTAAACAACTTCCAAATCTCAGTTGTTTACAGCAAGGAACCTAGATTCTTGGGTCAGCTGGGACGACTCTGCTTTGGAACACAGGTCAACTGGAATTGCCCTGGGCTGTGCAGTGGGTGCAGGTTCACTTCAAGCATCTCCTCCTTCCCGTTGAACAAAGATGTGATTTTCTCAGAGCTTCCCTGGGGGCTCAGTGGTGAAGAATCTACCCGCAATGCAGGAGACGTGGGGTTCGAATCCTGGATCAGGAAGATCCCATGGAGGAGGGCATGGCAACCCACCCCAGTATTCTTGCCTTGAGAATCCCATGGATAGAGGAGCCTGGTGGGCTGCAGTCCACGGGGATGCAGAAAGTCGGACATGACTGAAATGACTGAGCGTGCATGCATGCTCGTGGTTTTCTCATGGTCAGTGGACTTAGAAGTATAGGAGACCAAGTTGAATCAGGGAAGCACATTCAAGACCTCTGTTTGTGTTTTTTCTGCTAACAGTCAAAAGCTTGAACAAGTGGCATGAAACAAGCCCAGGTAGGAGGAGAGCATGCTGTACCAGCCTGGGTGGGAGGTCCTGAGTCATCTCAGAGCAAAGATGTCAGTGTCTAACTCTACAGTGGAGAGGAAGTGTAGATTTGGAAACTGTGATTTTTAAAAATTGAAGGAAAACTAAGAATAATACCTAACTTATAGGATTTTCATGAGGAATAAATAAAAATAATGTATGTAAACTATCTAGTCCAGAAAGTAAAAGTGTTAGTCGTTGAGTCATCTCTGACTCTCTGCATCCCCCACCAGGCTTCCCTGTCCGTAGAATTACCCAGGCAAGAATAGTGGAGTGGGTAGCCATTCCCTTTTTCAGGGGATCTTCCTGACCTAGGGAATGAACCCAGGTCTCCCACTTTGCAGGCAGATTATTATTATTATTATTATTTTTTACCATCTAGCCACCAGGGCATCCAAGTCCAGAGCCTGGTCTAAATAGTGAAAAACTAGCTAACACTTGCATAGCATTTCCTATGTGCCGCACGCTCTTCCAAGTTCTCTGTATCAGTTGACGTCACCTTCACAGCAACGTACCAAACAGACACTGTTCTTATCCCCACCTTCTAGATGAAAAGCAGTAAATAATTTGCCCAAGGTCACACAACTAATACAGCAGTGCATACTCAGTTGCTAAGTCATGTCCAGCTCTTTGTGACCCCAAGAGCTATAGCCTGCCAGGTTCCTCTGTCCATGGGATTTTTCGAGACAAGAATACTGGAGTGGATTGCCATTTCCTTCTCCAATACAGCAGTAGAGCTGAGATTTGACAACCAGAGAAGTGGCCCGGCACCTTTACTCCTCGTCTTTATTCTGCATGCCTCCCAGACCCTGAGTCTGGGTTAGTGCTGTGTATTCACACGGGCACCCAGCTCTTCTTCTGTCATGGTTCTGAGTACCACTGCAAAGTCACTGGTCTACATCCTTGACTACAGTGGACATTCTGCAAAAACAGAGATTATGTTCATCCTAATTACTCTTATGCCCTGTGCATCAACTATCAGGGGCAGGGGAGGGGCAGTAGGGTGAGGCAGAGGTGTTGTCTGTCCCCTTTGATCAATTCCCACAGTGTGTTAAGGGCAAATGGAGAAATCATAAGCAGTTAAAGATGCTCGAAAAACACTAAATAATTGGTGGAGCAATGTATCTCAACAGAAGATACAAGATTAAGATGCAGACCTATTGACCTTGAAAAGAGAGATGACACCTCCCCCTCTAAGCATGAAAGAGAAGGAGAAGGTGGGTCTTGTGAGAGTTGAGGAGGCTGGAGAAAGGAGTTCACACCTAATGACTTGGGTGTCATCTCAGTCAAGAGGGGCAGGAGTCGGGGCAGGAAAGGATGCAGGAGGGTGGAATGAGAGATTGAGGCAAGAGACGAGAATGTCTTCCGTCTAACTTTGGGGTTCTGTGATGATCTCTTTGATACTTTGATGAAGCCAGAAAAAAATCCCATATACATAAAATCACGCATAAAACGCTTGGAATCTGTGAACCCCAGTTTGAGGATGCCTGCTGTCAGGCAAGAATGAAATTGAACAAAAGTATGTCTAAGAAGTAATTCGAAGGCAAGCAGCTTGAATTTATAGCATTTCAACTTTGTTTCTGGGACTTTCTACAGCAGCAGTTCAGTGGCTGGAGCATAGCAGCTGATGTTTTAGGGACTGAGGCTGTGAGCATAGGGGGTGGGATACAGGAGGGAGGGCCGCAGGAGTAGAGGGAAGAAAAAGCACAGGCCAGGGGAGTGGCGGAGGTGGCAGGACAGGCGTGTGGATGGTGGGGTAGGAGGTGGGAGGGGTCCTCTCTGAGCACAGGCCATCGGCGGGGCATGATTTATAGAAAGTGAAAATCGCTCAGCATCAGTGGGGCATGATCTATAGAAAGTGAAAGTCACTCAGTCGTGTCTAGCTATTTTCAACCCCAAGGACTATATAATCCATGGAATTCTCCAGGCCAAAATACCAGAATGGGTAGCCTTTCCCTTCTCCAGGGGATTTTCCCAACCCAGGGATCGAACCTAGGTCTCCTGCATTACAGGTGGATTCTTTACCAGCTAAGCCACAAGGGAAGCCCCAAAATACTGGAGTGGGTAGCCTATTCCTTCTCCAGGGGATCTTCCCGACCCAGGAATTGAACTGGGGTCTCCTGTGTTGCAAGCAGATTCTTTACCAACTGAGCTATCAGGGAAGCCCCTAAGAATAATAAAACCCAGATGGGTCTACTGTTTATTAGCATGCTGCACAAGCAATTCTAAACACTGACAGAGATAAAATGCTCCTCTGAAAAAGCTTTGGTCTAACACCTAAACAGTTGCCTGCCTCCACTGGGTAGCCTGGTGCTGCTGGGAGGCAGATAGCGAGATTGTGACTAAAGGAGTGGCCCAGGATGTGGGTGAGGCGGTGGTGGTTGGCTGAGGTGGGGCCAGGGCTGAGCCAGTGCTCGAGTGGAGGGTTCCTGCAGGTGGATGGTTGCAGGCAGCACAATTCAATGGCTTTCATCTCCTAGAATCTAGACGTCGCCTGGAATCTGATGTGTGTGTGTTTGACCTGAATCAGCTGCTAGGCATAACCACACATTTCGCCCTCTTCCAACATCATCTCTGCTGACATCTGCCTCTACCTCAGTGTTCCACGGCCTTTTCGCCTCTTTCATCAATGGCATTTACTGACTTACATGTTTTCCCCTCTAGACTGTGTGCTCCTTGAGAGCTGCGGTCATGTCTTACTCATTTCTGAATCACCAGTGCTGCCAGACAGGCACTCACACACCCGCTGCAGCCACGCCCCAGTGTATGTTGCCCTTCCTTTAGATCCCTCGGAGTTCTGATGAGCAGGCCCCAGTAGACACACGAGAGCAGAGGGCTTGCCCTCCTCCCTGGTAAATGAGATGAGTCTCTGTTCTTCTTTATGAAACGTTACTGTCACTCCTCCATTCCATCCTGAAACCACAAGGGGTGCAGACTAGGGAGATCCACAGCGATCTCATATATTTTCGTCCTTCAGGACCGCTGCATCATCTGTGCTGCTGCACGGATGACCGATGGTTGGCCCGCCGAAGTGGAGACCACCAGCATTCGGCTGCTTGGTAGGGTGATCAATCCCGTCACAGTGATGCATGGATGTGTCTCTGGTGTCCTGAAAAAATTTAGGTGCCTCTTGAACCCCAAACCGCTGCACTATATTACTTGGAAGTAAGGATGCAATGGAGAAAATGAGGTCCAGTTCACCCCCTCCGTCTTCCCTGGGGAGTCACAAGAGGGTTGACGGTTCTCTGTGAGGTGAACCACTCTAGAACGGGCTGAATCTCCACCATCTCTTCCTGTTCTTCTGCCCACCCTCTCCCCAGAGATGGCCCCTGTAGGGTTCTGACCAAGACATTGTCACACCGCTGACGAACGAAGTAGATTTTGCAGATACCAGAAGGGCTTGATCTGACATTTGAGATCAGAAGCAAGAACTTTCTAGAGGAGAAATCAAAGAAGCAAAAGACGTATAAGGGCAGCACCCCCTCCCCCTGCCCTGCCCCAACCAGAGCTCTCGCAAATACAGAAACTTATTGAATGATCAAAACATCTTCAACTCACTATCAGCTGGAGCAGAGCCTCAGATTTTCATTCCTCCTCNCATCGCTGGCCGACCCCAGCCCCGCCGGCGCTATGGGCCTGGCCTCTGCCCTCTGTTTGGCCCCTGGGGACGCCAGCCCCTCAGTCCCAGGGCCCCCTCCTCGGAGCTGTGTGCCCTCTCTAGCTCTCTCACCTGGGAGCCCCACCGGCCCCCCCACACCACCCTGTGTCCTGGCCGCAACCGTGGCGGCAAAGGACTGAAAGGGGGAAGGGGAAGGACGCATTTTCACAGTAAAGACAGAAGGTGACCTGACTTTCCCTCCCAAAGGCCTCGGGGTCTCCCAATTTGAATCAGGTTCAGGGACAGCCAGTCCTGAAGGGGAGCCCTGGGCCGGCTCCTGCCTACTCGCCACCCCATGAACACCACCTTCTCCATCGAACGATTGTGCTAGGCAGACTGGTTTTGCTTCAAGGTTCGCCATGGTTCCAGCATGATGCAGAGGCATGTCCTTACACACCAGGGGGAGTCCTCAGGTGTGACAGAGGTGTCACCTCGGCCAAAGGCCCCTCACCTCCTCCTCTTGTTTTTCCTTGCGTTTGGCATCTGAGGCGTCGGCATCGCCCTCCTCAGCTTCAGCGTCCACAATGTGCCCCTCCTCTTCCTCGTCGCCCTCCTGCTCTCCCTGGGATTCCGGGATAAGGAAGAGAAAGATGAGCTCCAATACCACGTGCCTGGTGAAGCCATCTATCCATGCACCCAACTGGCCACCCGTCCACCTGCCTGTCTCCTTACTCAGCCATCCAGCCACCCACCTGCCTCTCACCTATCCATTCACCACACAGTACCTACCACCTTCCCAATTCCATCTACATCCCTTCCACCCACCTACCCACCCCTGGATTCCATACTTCCTTCTCTTCAGCCTAAATCGTTATACATACCACTCGTAAAACCTTGTATTAAGAAGGAAAAAAAAAGTGCCAAGGCTTTCCAAGTTATTAAAAGAAGATGGTGCTAATATTGTTCCAAGTATTTATGTTTTGGGTGGAGATGAAAAGAAAGAATTACCTTGGCATTTTAGAAACTAAATATTTATTCCTTTCTCCTAACCCTGGCACCTAGTTCTTTATGATCTCCTTCTGGGTGATTTAAGAATTAAGACTGGGCAGCCTTCCAAAGACATTCCAGTTGGTAGACTCCAGGGCAGAAGACCTGGAATTCTGTCTAGGCCAGATCCTCATTTTAGGGATGAGGAGACAGGCCCAGAGAGAGGAGGTGTCATAGCTGAAATCACGGAGCTGGAAAAGGATGGGACCAGTCTTCATTGCACCCCTGTCCAAGCAAAGAACAGCCAACTGCTGGCTCAGACAAGACCCAGGGAGCTGGCCACACACTGCCTCTGCGTCTCTGGGTAGATGTATATATGTATGTCTTAGTCCCACTCTTTGCAACCCCACGGACTGTAGCCTGCCAGACTCCTCTGTCCATGGAATTTTACAGGCAAGAATACTGGAGCGGGTTGCCATTCCCTTCTCCAGGGGATCTTCCTGACCCAGATAAGTTATCATCATTCCTGGATTATTTTGCCTCCAATGGCTTCCCTCTGGCTCCTTCCTTTTCCATCACTTGAGCCCAACTTCCCTGCTTCAGAATGCCTCTCTGGTCCCTGCCTAGTACTCTGTGAGTCTCAGTTCATCTGGCCTAGGTAAGTCAAAGGCAGAGCCAATGAACACATAAAAAACTTCCAAAAGTCTAGTAGGTATCATTACTTTGAGTCTATCCTCAGGATAAAAAAAAATTACCTACAGAGGAGAGGGGGCCCTGAGAACAGACAGATGGATGAGCTGGGGCCCACACCCAGGGCGAGGTAGGCTGCCCTGGGTGGCTGCCAGTGGCAGCTCGCCTCCGTGGCCTTCCACACCCAAGAAGGAAACACTGCTTCTCGGCTCTCAGAGCAGCAGATAAATCCTCAGGTAAGGGACTGCCCTGGTGGTCCAGTGGTTAAGACTCCATGCTCCCAATGCAGGGTGCACAGGTTCAATCCCTGGTCAGGGAACTAAGACTCCCACATGTTATGTGTGCACACACACACACACACACACACACACACACAACTAAGACTCCACATGTTATGTGGACACACACATACACACACACATATGCTAAGGTAAGCAGAGAGAGAGGCCAACCCTAAGACCCCACATGTTATGTGGACACACACACACATATGCTAAGGTAAGCAGAGAGAGGGGGCAACCCTAGGAAGGGGTGCAAGGAGCACTAAAAACAGTCACAGAGCCATCCCAGGAGAGCAGACTCGTGAGTCGCCATCCTAAGGGGTCCCAGCCTCGGACCTCCCTATGGTGGTCCCCAAGGGGCCCCCAGGGGACTCGCTCACCCGACTCCTCTCCGACTCGCCAGCATCGTCTAGATCCCGCTGGGTGGCTCGCCGCGTGTTCACACTCCTGAAAGCTGATGCTTTACTGTTCTTCTTCCTGATGGCTTCCATCAGAATTTTAAAGAATCTAAAATGAGAAGAAAGCCCCACAGCCCCATTCAGTACCAGCATCTCCACTTTTCCTTCACTGCGGGGATAAGATGCTCTAAGGACTTCACCCACTTGAGGTGATGCTGGGGGCTGATTCAGGAGTCAGAGACCGTGGCTCTCCAGTCAGCTCATTTTTCCCCCTCTTGCTATTTCTGGGTGGGGGGTGAGATGGGGGCATACAGTGCATCAGAATGGCAGGGCTGAAAGTGTGCTCCACCACTCGCAGGGGGCATGGCCTGGATCACCGCCAATGGTCTCCTGGGCCATTCCCAGGGGGTGTGGCCTCGATCACCACTGATGATCTCCTGAACTTTACTTGTCTGGAAAGTGTGGGTGTCATGCAATCTTGCTTTAGGGATCAGAAACACCCCCACGCACACCAAAACCTGTCATGGGGCCTGGTAGGCTGGCTGCTCAGTAAGTGACAGTTGTTGGTGCTGTGTGGGGCAGCTAACTAGTACAGCAGGGCCTTCAGTAGGAGGGGCACCCAGGCTGGGACCAGGGCTGCCCCCAGCCCACCTACTGCATCTCCAGGAAGTGCTTGGGGCTGACGACTTCTGTCTCCTTGGTGCGGGAGCCCTGACGATTTGATGAGAGAACTAAGCTGTGGAAGAGCTTATCAGAATCTCCAAGGCAGTGATAACGTGCTTTGTAGTAAATCATGTCGACAGATTGTGGTGGTGGTTGTTTAGCTGCTTAGTCCTGCCCAACTCTTTGGAGACCCCATGGACTGTAGTGTGCCAGGCTCCTTTGTCCATAGCCAGGCAAGAATACTGGAGTGGTTTCCTTCCCCAGGGGATCTTCCTGACCCATGGGTTCGACTGGCAGCTAAAGTCTGTACCACTGAGCCAGCAGGTAAGCCCATCAACAGGTTAGAACCAAGGGAATTTAAAAGGACTAACACGAGGCAGAAAGAGCCCAGCAGGCCTTCCCCGGCCCCTCCTCCTGGGTTATCTATTCGCTGCCCGCCCCGTCTCCTGTCCCCTGCTCCTGTCCTCATATATCCCCCTGCTGGTCTTCTGAGTCAGGCTATAACAGCCCACCAAATGGACTGCTTTTAATTATACAAACTATCAGTTCCTCATCTGCCCAGCCAGCCAGCCTGTGTTCTCTGAGCATCTGTGATGTGCCTGCCATGTGCCAGCCTGGGGGGCAAAGCCAGGATGAAAAGACAGGCTCTCAGCACCTTAACTGGAGAGGTGAGCCGGTCACGTGTTTACTATTTTGTTCAGTAAAAGCAACAGACTGTTACTCTCCCTCCCAATTCCCCGCCCCCACCACCCCCACAAGTTTTTAAAGCTGTACATGGTTTTGGCTGAGGTTTCTGCCTTTGGAAGGCTCCTTACCCACTGATCCAGGAAAAAGCCTGGTCACCAGGCAGGAGAACAGGAACGAGAGGGCCACATAGGGAGATGCCTGGCTTGACTTTAGAAAGATATATAATCAACAGGGAAGAGAGGGAGGAAGATGCTTCTGAAAGGACAGGTTCAGGTCTCTGCTCTGCCAGAGGCTGGAGAGAGACAGACGAGGGCCTGGACCTCATGTGCAACTGTGGGGACCACTCCCGCCACATGCCCAGAGCCAGGGAACCGGAGGCCCACAGTTGTAACTCTGTGAAGGTCATGCCATCTGTCAGAATGTGACAGCTGAGGTGGAGCTGGACAGGGGCAGCAGCGGAGAAACCTCCCCCCAACATGAATTAATTACCACAGGGAACATGACTCTCGGCTGTTTCCGAAGGTGCCTGCCAACAGCTCCACCACCTGCCGTGTGCAGGGTCAGCCTCACAGAAGCCAACCTGGTGTGACACAGCTGGGGACCGGAGGTCGGAACTCCCCTCCTGGCTCTGAGCTCAGGATCCTTCCCACCTCACAGCCGGAGCCTGCCTTCTGAATCATTTACACACACACCCAGAGGGATGGGCGCCAGGAGGAATATTTAGGGGAGCTTCAGGGCTTATCTGTCTCCATTAGGGAAGCACCTCATGAGTTTCTATCTTTTTTCTCTCCCATTTATGGAAAAAGAGTCTCACGAGAGACTTCCCCAGCAGTCTAGTAGCTGAGACTCCACACTTCCACTGCAGGGGCTGCGGGTTCGATCCCTGTAGTTGGGGAATGAAGATCCTATAAGCCGCACAGTGCAGTCAAGAAGATAAAGTCTCATGATTCAAAAGAAAGGAATAACGGGAGGGGAAAAGGGAAGAGAGGCAGAAAAGAGGTGGAGAGGTGAAAAAGGGGAGAAGGAGAAAGAAAAAAGAAAAAGCTCCTGGGGGTATGTGGGGGGGTGGTCCCCCTTCTGAAGGCACATTCCCATCCCTGCGTGGTCTGCAAGGGGCCTGAACGGGGCAGGCCTGGCAAAGGCAGCCCGACCACTCACCCCGCCATGCCACTCCCTCGCTTGAGCCCTGCCTGCGCAAGCCACAGAGCAGCTCCAGGGGTGAGGGCCCATGGCTTTGTTAATGACCGCTTTTCAAGTGCTCCAGCCAAATGCAAAGTAGGAGCCGACTAAGTATTTCACCACTGAGAAGAGAAGTCAGGGCTCTCCCTAACAAGAATAAATTTTTAGACAGTGATGGATTTTTCATCCCCCGAATGAATATAAAGAGAAAGAACTCTGGGTACAGCATGGTGCATACCTCATGCGACTTTCCTGCCTACACCTGAGACGTGTGGAAATAGGGCCGATCGGCCTGCTCTCGGTAATTCTCAAGAGGCCACATGATCCTAATTCCCGTTTCTCAGACAAGGGCTGCCTGGTTTAGCACAAACACGTGGCACGCTGGGAGAGAGGTTCCTCCCAGTTAATTAAGGAGCTGGCATCCCGTCTCCTGTGACGTGACCCAGCACCCTGACAGCACTCCTGACAGAATGAGCTTCCTCCACCCTGGCGAGGGGTGACGCACATGCTCCCCAGGGCGTGGCCGGCTCCCCCATCCCAAGGGCTGAGCTCACATCCAAAGTCATCTAAACAACCCTGACCGCCCTACACACCACCTGCTTAGTGGGGCCAGGCTGCAGCCAACCTGAGCCTTCAGGTGAGAGGGAAGAAGAGGGCCTGGGCAAGACAGTCGCTCCCTCCTGGCCACGCTTCCCAGGGGCTGCCCTGCGAGTGGGCGGCACTCAGCAAATATTTGTGGGATCACTGTGTGGATGGACATCCTGCCTCCACTCTGCCCTTGGTTCTTTGATTCTGAGTAGCATTGGAAGACCTGAGGGC
>SJYV01006106.1:1528476-1588701 GCA_006410875.1 Neotragus pygmaeus | reverse complement strand
CCACAAGTTTTTAAAGCTGTACATGGTTTTGGCTGAGGTTTCTGCCTTTGGAAGGCTCCTTACCCACTGATCCAGGAAAAAGCCTGGTCACCAGGCAGGAGAACAGGAACGAGAGGGCCACATAGGGAGATGCCTGGCTTGACTTTAGAAAGATATATAATCAACAGGGAAGAGAGGGAGGAAGATGCTTCTGAAAGGACAGGTTCAGGTCTCTGCTCTGCCAGAGGCTGGAGAGAGACAGACGAGGGCCTGGACCTCATGTGCAACTGTGGGGACCACTCCCGCCACATGCCCAGAGCCAGGGAACCGGAGGCCCACAGTTGTAACTCTGTGAAGGTCATGCCATCTGTCAGAATGTGACAGCTGAGGTGGAGCTGGACAGGGGCAGCAGCG
Organism: Neotragus pygmaeus; assembly: GCA_006410875.1. Classification (NCBI taxonomy): domain Eukaryota; kingdom Metazoa; phylum Chordata; class Mammalia; order Artiodactyla; family Bovidae; genus Neotragus; species Neotragus pygmaeus. The sequence goes on along the minus strand of SJYV01006106.1, from coordinate 1,588,308 downwards.
GAGAAACCTCCCCCCAACATGAATTAATTACCACAGGGAACATGACTCTCGGCTGTTTCCGAAGGTGCCTGCCAACAGCTCCACCACCTGCCGTGTGCAGGGTCAGCCTCACAGAAGCCAACCTGGTGTGACACAGCTGGGGACCGGAGGTCGGAACTCCCCTCCTGGCTCTGAGCTCAGGATCCTTCCCACCTCACAGCCGGAGCCTGCCTTCTGAATCATTTACACACACACCCAGAGGGATGGGCGCCAGGAGGAATATTTAGGGGAGCTTCAGGGCTTATCTGTCTCCATTAGGGAAGCACCTCATGAGTTTCTATCTTTTTTCTCTCCCATTTATGGAAAAAGAGTCTCACGAGAGACTTCCCCAGCAGTCTAGTAGCTGAGACTCCACACTTCCACTGCAGGGGCTGCGGGTTCGATCCCTGTAGTTGGGGAATGAAGATCCTATAAGCCGCACAGTGCAGTCAAGAAGATAAAGTCTCATGATTCAAAAGAAAGGAATAACGGGAGGGGAAAAGGGAAGAGAGGCAGAAAAGAGGTGGAGAGGTGAAAAAGGGGAGAAGGAGAAAGAAAAAAGAGAAAGCTCCTGGGGGTATGTGGGGGGGTGGTCCCCCTTCTGAAGGCACATTCCCATCCCTGCGTGGTCTGCAAGGGGCCTGAACGGGGCAGGCCTGGCAAAGGCAGCCCGACCACTCACCCCGCCATGCCACTCCCTCGCTTGAGCCCTGCCTGCGCAAGCCACAGAGCAGCTCCAGGGGTGAGGGCCCATGGCTTTGTTAATGACCGCTTTTCAAGTGCTCCAGCCAAATGCAAAGTAGGAGCCGACTAAGTATTTCACCACTGAGAAGAGAAGTCAGGGCTCTCCCTAACAAGAATAAATTTTTAGACAGTGATGGATTTTTCATCCCCCGAATGAATATAAAGAGAAAGAACTCTGGGTACAGCATGGTGCATACCTCATGCGACTTTCCTGCCTACACCTGAGACGTGTGGAAATAGGGCCGATCGGCCTGCTCTCGGTAATTCTCAAGAGGCCACATGATCCTAATTCCCGTTTCTCAGACAAGGGCTGCCTGGTTTAGCACAAACACGTGGCACGCTGGGAGAGAGGTTCCTCCCAGTTAATTAAGGAGCTGGCATCCCGTCTCCTGTGACGTGACCCAGCACCCTGACAGCACTCCTGACAGAATGAGCTTCCTCCACCCTGGCGAGGGGTGACGCACATGCTCCCCAGGGCGTGGCCGGCTCCCCCATCCCAAGGGCTGAGCTCACATCCAAAGTCATCTAAACAACCCTGACCGCCCTACACACCACCTGCTTAGTGGGGCCAGGCTGCAGCCAACCTGAGCCTTCAGGTGAGAGGGAAGAAGAGGGCCTGGGCAAGACAGTCGCTCCCTCCTGGCCACGCTTCCCAGGGGCTGCCCTGCGAGTGGGCGGCACTCAGCAAATATTTGTGGGATCACTGTGTGGATGGACATCCTGCCTCCACTCTGCCCTTGGTTCTTTGATTCTGAGTAGCATTGGAAGACCTGAGGGCTGTTCCAGACTGAAGACAGGGGCCAGGGGTCTGTGGTCAAATCCTGTTAACATATCTAGTTGAGCCTCAGCGGGCTTTTACAAAGATATAAATTAGCTGCCAATGCTTACAAATTAGAGACTAATTTATAAAAGTAAAAGCAAGCAAGGGCTTCCCAGGTGGCGCTAGTGGTAAAGAATCCACCTGCAATGCAGGAGACATGAGACGTGAGTTCAATCCCTGGTTTGGGATGATCCCCTGGAGGAGGGCATGGCAACCCACTCCAGTATTCTTGCCTGGAGAATCACCATGGACAGAGGATCCCGGTGGGCTACAGTCCATAGGGTTGGTAAGAGTCAGACATGACCGAAACGACTGAGCAAGCACACATGCAAATACAACAACCACACACCAAAGACAGGAAAAAAAAGAGAGGTAGTTTTATTACTTTTTTGGAATCAGAAGGTCTGGCCACCCTGGCCCACATTCCTGCCCTCTCGAGGCAGGTGACATGCTCTCCAGCTGGCCAGGGGCTCCCAAATGCCTCACCAGCCTTCTTACCTGCCGACCCCGCAGCCATTTGAGTCTGCGCTCCACCATCCAGGGTCAGCTGGCAGGTCAGCTTTGCTGGCTCCTGCTGGCTTGTACTAGCCCTGATGTGAAAGCCCCTTCCACATCCTGGGCACTCAGCACTGTGGCCCGTGCTGGCCAGTGTCTAACAGTGACTTGAACTTGAGAGAAAAATGGATGCTCCATCTCCCTACCAGAAGGGAACCAGATCTTCTCCATGAAAAGGTGGAGGCAGAACCTCCCTGGTGGGTCAGTGGTAAAGAATCTGCCTGCCAAGGCAGGAAGATACCATATGTCTCGAAGCAACTAAGCCCGTGTGCTGCAACTACTGAGCCTGTGCTCTCGAGTCCAGGAGCTGCAACTACTGAGTCCACGCGCTGCAGCTATTGAAGCCCGAGTGCCCTGGAGCCCGTGCTCCAAAACAAGAGAAGCCACAGCAATAAGAAGCCTCTGCACTGTATCTAGAGAGTAACCCCCATTTGCCGCAACTAGACAAAAGGCCACGCCATGACAAGACCCAGCACAGCCAAAATAAATAAATAAAATTATTTTTAAAAGCTGGAGGTTAATCCCAGTTTACAGAACCATGTTTAAGAGCAGCATGTTGTTAGCACAGGGCTCCTTCCTGACAGAATATAAATGTATTAAGAACCACGTCATGTCAGAAATGACCACCACAAGCTGGTCTGACACCACAGCACCATCACTCTGATAAAGTTCTGTTCTCTTTATAGTCCATGTACTCCTACACCTTAAATCCTCCAAACACGAGTAGATGAAACTCATGGGCCAGAGAGGAGGAGGTAGGCAGGGCAGTGGAGTCATACCCGCAAGCGAATCATCTGGGCAAGAGCCCTCAGGCCCTGGGAGTTCTGTGGCCAGGAGCCCTCAAGGTTGAAGGCAAAGTCATACAATAAGAATCTGCCAAAGTCAAATGGCCTGAGTCCTGACCTGGTTTCCATGAAGTGTAAGATGTCCTCGGGCCTCATGCACTTCTCCTGCTGGTAGTACGCGTGTGGCAGGAACTGAAACCGCAGCTTGTATACCCGGAACTTGTTCTGTTTCTCCCCCATACAGAAGGACTCCTGGACATCAATTTTCTCCAACACCTAGAACGAGACAGACAGACAGGACCAGTGTGCCCCATGCCTGGGACTGAGAATTACAAGTGGGAAAACTGAGTTTGCAGGCACAGGGGCTGGGACCACGAGCCAGTTTTAAATGAGTGCTGCTGATGTAGATCCCTCTCGGGGTGGGGAGAGGGACCCCCAACCCTGAAGGTCACCTGAGAAGGGCCTGAGGCTGTAGGGGGAGGGCTCCAGTAGGGGTGGTAAGTTAAGCAAAAAAGTCTCTTTATTTGTAAGGCACATAAGAATGCTACAAAACCAGTGGTTGCTTTTAAAGCTTCCTGACCCATCCCTGCTCAGCACCTGGCAGAGGAAGCCTGCCTCTCTCACTGGTGAAGCCTGAGCTCCGGGGCAGAAGAGAGCTGACAAAGGCCCTTCTTCCTGGATGGGAGGATGGATGGAGGGGACACAGGAAAACGCCTGCGGCTGGGTCTGAGGGAGATCATTACCTCCCCGAGACACACTCTGGTGAGTTGCTTCTTCAGGCTTTTCACTTTCTTCAGCGCTTTCTTGGTATTGAGCACAGGTACACTCATCATAGGCGTCTTGATGTTGGCACTGGCCACCATGAGGATCTCCCGCAACCTGTCATGGAACAGGGGCACATCTGAGCCAAAGAAGCACCTGGAGTCTCTATTTTGCAAAATCTTTCTCGTCAACATGTTGGAGTTCTTTCAGGATCTGCAAAAGACCTCAGGATCCTGAGGAGGAAATATGCTGATCAGGTGTCCCCGCTCTGGCCCTATGTGTGACAGCAAGGGCCTCTGCAGTCAGCGTCCCCACTGAAGCATGGGCTCCTCCAGGACAGGGCTGTGTCGTCTGCTTCCTGTCACCTGTGCCTCACTTCCAGCGCTCACTAAGGGCTTACCGAACAAACGAGGGACGCAAGGGAACCAGTGTCTGCAGCGCTCCTGCTGGGCACAAGGACCATGGCCAGGCCTCGGCCACGGCTCAGTGAGCCAGCCTCCAGCCTGCGCTGCGGCCCCTGCCCTCTTCCCCCCACACACCCCGAGGCTGAGAAAGCTGAGGAGCCGAGTCACTCAGCTAGAGGGCGGCCTGGCCGGGCAGGTGACTGTGATCTCTGTTCTCTCCTCTCGCCCAGCAGCCGTCATCCTGCAGGGTGCACACTGACCTGAAGAGCCAGGGTCCCTCTGGATTCTGTTCTAGGTGAGTGGTATCACCAGAGCCAGGCAACCAGATGGCCTGACCCCGGGAGCCTGCAGTTTCACAAGCATTCCAGGAAACTGGGATCCAGGAGTTGGTGGAGAGCTAAATGGAGATGCTGAGAGGCCTGGGCATGGATCCAAGTACAGAAACCAGTTGGGTTCCGGAAATTCCAACCCTGACCCCCGCTTTGATGAGCCTGTTTCTCATTCACAAACACATACTCTCAAAACTTCATACTCACACACACCCTCACCCACACACTCATACATTCATACATACTTTCACATTCATATACACTCACACACACATTCATACACACAGTTCAGTTCAGTTCAGTCACTCAGTTGTGTCTGACTCTTTGCGACCCCATGAACTGCAGCACGCCAGGCCTTCCTGTCCATCACCATCTCTCGGAGTTCACTCAGACTCATGTCCATTGAGTCGGTGATGCCATCCAGCCATCTCATCCTCGGTCGTCCCCTTCTCCTGCCCCCAATCCCTCCCAGCATCAAAGTCTTTTCCAATGAGTCAACTCTTTTCATGAGGTAGCCAAAGTACTGGAGTTTCAGCTTTAGCATCATTCCTTCCAAACAAATCCCAGGGTTGATCTCCTTCAGAATGGACTGGTTGGATCTCCTTGCAGTCCAAGGGACTCTCAAGCGTCTTCTCCAACACCACAGTTCAAAAGCATCAATTCTTCGGTGCTCAGCCTTCTTCACAGTCCANGAAATCCCAGGGTTGATCTCCTTCAGAATGGACTGGTTGGATCTCCTTGCAGTCCAAGGGACTCTCAAGAGTCTTCTCCAACACCACAGTTCAAAAGCATCAATTCTTCGGTGCTCAGCCTTCTTCACAGTCCAACTCTCACATCCATACATGACCACAGGAAAAACCATAGCCTTGACTAGATGGACCTTAGTCAGCAAAGTAATGTCTCTGTTTTTGAATATATTATCTAGGTTGGTCATAACTTTTCTTCCAAGGACTAAGCGTCTTTTAATTTCATGGCTGCAGTCACCATCTGCAGTGATTTTGGAGCCCCCAAAAATGGCATTTAGTTTAATGAAAAATAATAATTCATGAAAGTAATGGATGACCTTGAAATCATACTTGATTCTTTCATATTCCACATCTACCATGTCAAAAAATCCTATTAGTTCATCTTCAAAATATATCTTGACTGAACATTTCTCACCATTCACATTGCATCCACCCTGGTCCAAGCCATCTTGCCTCTGGGCCACAAGCTAAAGCTGTTGTGCTATATACTGCTCATTACAGGAAGCACCATTCACAGACATAACAGGTGAATGATGCTTCTTGGAGTTATGTAGTGCAATGATCCTACTTGCCTGGATTACTGCAAAAGTCTCCTAGTCTTTGACCCCACCAGCTTATTGTCAACATAATAATCAGTTTGACCTTCAGTTCAGTTCAGTTCAGTCGCTCAGTTGTGTCTGACTCTTTCCGGCCCCATGGACTACAGCACACCAGGGCTCCCTGTCCATCACCAACTCCCAGAGCTTACTCAAACTCATGTACATTGAGTTGGTGATGCTATATCAACCATCTCATCCTCTGTCGTCCCCTTCTTCTCCCACCTTCAATCTTTCCCAGCATCAGGGTCTTTTCCAATGAGTCGGTTCTTCACATCAGATGGCCAAAATATTGGAGTTTCAGCTTCAGCATCAGTCCTTCCAATGAATATTCAGGGCTGATTTTCTTTAAGATGAACTGGTTGGATCTCCTTGCCGTCCAAGGGACTCTCATGAGTCTTCTCCAACACCACAGTTCAAAAGCATCAATTCTTCGGCGCTCAGCCTTCTTCACAGTTCAACTCTCACATCCATACATGACCACAGGAAAAACCATAGCACTCAGCTTTTTTTAGCACTCAGCTTTTTTTATAGTCCAACTCTCACATCCATACATGACTACTGGAAAAACCATAGCTTTGACCATACTTTATTGGCAAAGTAATGTCTCTGCTTTTTAATATGCTGTCTAGGTTGGTCATAAACTTTCCTCCAAGTTTGACCTTGCTAAAACTTAAATCAGGTCATGTCATGTCATTCCTCTGCTTAGAACATACCAGTAGCTCTATCTCATTCACAGTAAAAGATAAAGTCCTGACAAGGTCCTAGTTGATCTCATACCACTCTTACCTCTCTAACTTTATCTCCTGCTGCTCCCCCCATTTCTCACTCTGCTCTGGTCATAATGGGTTCCTCACTGTTCCCGGAATGCCAGGCATGACCCTACCACAAGAGCATTTACACTTACTCTCCCCTCTGCTTGGAAATCTTTTCCCTCATATATCCAAATGGTTAATTCGCTCACCTCCTTTGGGTCTTTATTCAGATCATACCTTCTCAGTGAGACAGTCTATGACACCCATATTTCTTATTGCAACACCATGCCCTATGTGTTTTTCCACTTCTTCTCCTTAGTCTTTATTATCATATAACCCACCCATATATTTTACATTTATTATCTTCCCCCATGATGACAGAGAGTTTTATCTGTTTTGTTTATCACTTTACCCCTCCCCATACCTGGAACAATGCCTGGTGCTAGTTGAGAGTTCAATAAATGCTTGTTGAAATAATGAACAGAAGATAAAGGCAGACTAGTGCTTATAAATCACTTTTTTCCATATATTAAGCAGAATCTGTAACCAATTAGTCAAATGTTTTTTCAAGGCTTGCCACTGATATGTTTGGAGAAGGAAATAGCAACCCACTCCAGTATTCTTGCCTGGAGAATCCTGTGGACAGAGGACCCTGGTGGGCTGCTGTCCATAGGGTCGCACAGAGTGGAACACGACTCAAGCGACTTTGCGTGCTTGCATGCATTGGAGAAGGAAATGGTGACCCACTCCAGTATTCTCGCCTGGAGAATCTCAGGGAGGGAGGAGCCTGGTGGGCTGCCATCTATGTGGTCGCACACTGACCGAAGCAACTTAGCAGAAGCAGCAGCAGCAACTGATATGTTATAGGGCTCAGGATATTTGTAAGTCATGATTAATTTATTAGATAATGACAGTCTTGCCTTATTTTACAATTGGAGTATTTTAAGTAATAATTATATGGAATAATTTTTTAAATATGCAATTCTATAATGAAAAGAAAGAATGGCTAAACATTTATTAGAAAAAAATTTTTCACTTAAAAGGTTCCCTAGGTTAAGGAGAAATTCCTTTTAAGACTTTTCCAGGAAAAATTATGGGTGATTTAGAAACCATATATTTTTTAGAGAAACAGAAGCCATGGTTGGCCTCTCAATGGATTGCTTCAAGAACCACCTTCTACGTCAACTGGGTACATGACTCAATACCAGCCATCACTCAGAAAAAAAAAACCCTCAGAAGCAGGAATAAAAATTCTTATACCACAATATAATATTTTTAAACAGAGGAAAAAAAAATCAAACAGGAAATATTTTGGAAGCAAAATAAACAGAGTCCAAAAAACCCCACTTGGTATCATAGAAATAGGACAATCTCACAATATAATCCAAAGTAAAAGATTATAACAATAGATTGCAATTATATAATGGATTTTCCTTGGATACCAAAAATACATTTAGTTCTCATGCAATTGTCTGGTCATTTTGATTCCCATCTACCAGGAAGTAAAATATCTGTGTTTTCTTGCCTTATTCTCTTTATTTGTGTGAATTCCTGAGTGTTAACAATTTCTCAGTAAGAATTTTATTTTAATCTAGAAGTCTTATTTCCAAACATCTAATTTTAGATTTAAAACAGTATTTTCCCCTTCCATACTTTTATTTATTAACTTTTAGGGAGCTATATAAAATGAAAAAAATGAAAAACTAAAAAAAAAAAAAATAATTGTATTCAATGACTTTTGGAAAAGAAGAGGCTTTTCACTTGCAGATGAGGAAATGGAGGTCCAAAGGGCTGAGGCAAATAACATGTTAGTGGTGGGAGCTGGTTTCCAATCAGAAACCAGGTTTAAGGACTTCCACTATCAGTCCCATGCCCTTTGTCCTGTATTATATTGTCACATTGGAATGCTACAGCAACAAACTACTGAAAAGCAAATAATTGTGTTAAGTGGAATTATTTATTATTTGAATCCAAAAAATAGCAGATTCCCCTCCTCCTCCAAAGAAAAGCTAAGGCTTTCTTTAAAGTATGGCATTTCAAGGTTCTCATTACTTGTAAGAAAAGAAACCTCTTGTAGGGAAGATTCTGCTTGGTAACTAGGAAATAATCAATGAGATGAATTTAATATTTTAGGTATTCTTTTGGTTCAGTCAGTCAGTTCAGTCGCTCAGTCGTGTCTGACCCTTTGCGACCCCATGAATTGCAGCACCCCAGGCCTCCCTGTCCATCACCAACTCCAGGAGTTCACCCAAACCCACGACCATTGAGTTAGTGATGCCATCCAGCCATCTCATCCTCAGTCATCCCCTTCTCCTCCTGCCCCCAATCCCTCCCAGCATCAGAGTCTTTTCCAATGAGTCAACTCTTCGCATGAGGTGGCCAAAGTACTGGAGTTTCAGCTTCAGCATCATTCCTTCCAAAGAACACCGAGGGCTGATCTCCTTTAGAATGGACTGATTGGATCTCCTTACAGTCCAAGGGACTCTCAAGAGTCTTCTCCAACACCACACTTCAAAAGCATCAGTCATTCAGCGCTCAACCCTCTTCACAGTCCAACTGTCACATCCATACAGGACCACAGGAAAAACCATAGCCTTGACTAGATGGACCTTTGTTGACAAAGTAATATCTCTGCTTTTCAATATGCTATCTAAGTTGGTCATAACTTTCCTTCCAAGGAGTAAGCGTCTTTTAATTNCTGGGAAAGATTGAAGGTGGGAGGAGAAGGGGACAACAGAGGATGAGATGTTTGGATGGCATCACTGACTTGGAGAAGGCTCCGGTTAGTGATGGACAGGGAAGCCTGGCGTGCTGCAGTCCATGGACTCACAAAGAGTCAGACACGACTGAGTGACTGAACTGAAGTGAACTGATAGTGCAGCTTCCCTGGTGGCTCAGATGATAAAGCGTCTGCCTACGATGCAGGAGATCCAGGTTCGATTCCTGGGTGGGGAAGATCCCCTGGAGAAGGAAATGGCAACCCACTCCAGTACTCTTGCCTGGAAAATCCCATGGATGGAGGAGCCTGGTGGGCTACAGTCCATGGTGTTGCAAAGAGTCGGACACGACTGAGCGACTTCCCTTTGTGCAATCAGAAGACTACTTGGGGTTGACAATATTTCAAATTTTATTTCCTAATTATGAATATCTATTTATCTAAATGAGCTAATCTCTTATTTTTCCAGTATAGTCTGAGTATGTGAACCTTTGCAAAAGTAACACTTCTTGAACTATTTTTCTGGACCCTTTTAAAGGTCCTGCTGTGAGAACTATTCAAGCTAGAATATGATAATAAGGAATGGAACTCTTTCTGCTGGTAATATGGTTTCCATTAGAGCATAGTCTACTTTTGTAGTTGAAAACCTTATTAGTTGAATTACTATTGTATGATCAAAAATACTTCACGTTTGCAAAAAAAGAAGAAAAACATGTTAGAATAAGGTCAGTTTGACAAAAGTGTGATAACTGCAAAGAGAGCCAAGGGTTATCCACATAAAAGGCCAAGTTAAATAAGACACAATTAGACCTCATCTGGCCCCCTACTTCTCAGGATTCATAAACTCGCATTTCAGCTATCTTAGGGGAATGAGCTTTGCTTTAACTGTGCCTTGTTTCGCTTGGCTCATCTANCACACACACACACACACACACACACACACACACTTTCACACTCTAATGAAATGCCTTCCTCCCCAGGAGCAGGCTTGGACAGACTCTGCCCGTGTACCCTTGAAGCCCACCTTGGAATGCCCAGGGTGACGTTCATCTCGCCTCTGCCGGCAAAGTGGAAGGTGTTCAGCGTCATCTGGGTGGAGGGCTCCCCGATGCTCTGGGCGGCCAGCAGGCCCACGGCCTCACCTGGGTCGCATAGTGAGCGCTGCCACTTGAGCTGCAGCAGAGTCCTCAAACTGGAAACAGGGCGGGAGGACATGAGAGGTCAGAGACACAGACACCACCTGCCCGTCGCAAGCTGATGACAGGCCTGTGAGCAGGTCTGATGCCTGATGCCTCGTCCTCCTTCTGGGCTTGTTTTACCAGGCAGATGATCCTCCTAAGCCTTCAGTTCCTGCCAACGACCCTGAAACGTCCTAAGTGACACGGCACAGAGCCCAGATGGGTGGCTGAGACTCTGGATGTCCGTGTTCAGACGGCTCACGTCCACCCAGAGAGCGTCACGGAACCTGTGACTCACTGTTCACACTGCCCTCGGCCAATTCTTTATTCCCCACTGGCTATGACAGCTTGGAGAGGGCTGAAACCTCCCTCTGTACAAACTAGGGAGAGGTTCACAGAACAAGCCTGGGGATCTGGTGGGAGAGGCGGGAATAAGGCACTTATCTTCTTAATTAGTGCAAATGGCTATGGGCCACTTTGGAAGTATGCCTGCTATATGATTTTGTAACCTTTGTAACTTACTAATAACCCTTCTTCCTATTTTCAGAACAGCCACAGAAACACTGTGTGACCCCAGCACACAGGACAAGGAATCGACTCAATAAATCAAGACTAAATGGACCTTATGTGTGAGTGCAGAGGGAGGTAATAAAACTATATTTCTACGCAAGCTCTTTTTATTAATAAAAATCAGACTTTTCACTAACCTGATGTGTATTCTCTCCCAACTACTTCAAACCAGTGAAGTCTGAGTGCATATCAGTATTCCTGACAGAAAAAACCTTTACATACGTTGGGGTTGCCCCCAGAGCTTGGGGCTTGCTAACAGAGCCTCTGAGAGTCACGGAAGCACACTTTCCTCCCCATCTCGGCCCGCTGAACCCAAGTGATGGTCTCTGGGGCTAAGCCTGCGCCACTCCTGATGCGGCACAGTTGGAGGGAGGACGCACGTGGTCCTTCTGAAAGTAAATGGCAGCATCCTGAGCGGCAGGGGGGAAGGTGAAAGGGAATCAGGGCCTTGCTCTTGCAGGGAAAACCCAGTTGGCAGCTAAACCACAACCTGCTGTGATTTAGTACTCCATCTTCATACCTCTGAGGCCTGGCTGGAGAAACCAAGTTAAGGCATAAAAAGTGACAGCTGTCCCTCCACTCCAGGTCCTCCACCCAAGAATCTGTCTTTGCTCCTCCCCCTGTCGCAGTCCCACTCCCTGGACCCTCAGACTCCCTGTGTATCTGGCAGGGTTTCATCAGGGACAGGACATGCAGCCAAGCTAGAGCAGATGACCTCAGGCCTCCAGCTCTGCAGGCCAGGCTAAGAGAACTGAGCGGGAAGGACCCCCTGATGACTGCTCTGAGACCAGTGCCCCAGCAGGCATTCCTTGGGGGTGCATGTCACTTTTCAATTCACTCTGGCTCAGTGCTGGTCCATGCCTGGCTTCCCACTTGTCCTGTTAAGTCACTTGTCACTAAGTCCTGTCTGACTCTTTGCAACCTCATGGACTGTGGCCTCCCAGGCTCTGCTGTCCAAGGAATTTTCCAGGCAAGAATACTGGAGTGGGCTGCCATTTCCTTCTCCAGGGGATCTTCCCAATCCAGGTTGAATCTGTGTCTAATGCATTGGAAGGCAGGTTCTTTACCACGGGAAGCCCAAACTCTACCTCAAAGGCAGTGAAAGACAGCAGTGATCAAGGAGCCATTCATTAATTCCTTAACATTCTAGTTTTAACCACGATAGTCATTTATATTGGCTTTGAGCAACAACATCACATTACGCCATACCAAATTTATAGCTGACAGAACTTTTAAGTATTTTTCATATCAATTAATTTCTTTTCCCTGTTTTACTTTTCTGTGAACAAGTCCAAGCTGGGGACTCCATGTGGTCCTTCTTCCTCGAAGCTTTGAAACTCGAAGCTCAAAGGGTCACTGAACTATCAGACCCAACTCCTTTCAAAAGGCTAAGATGTGGTGTCAAAGGGCAAAGGATGATCTGTGCCAGGTCCCAGGGTTGGCAGCTGCTGACCAGAGTCCCTGCCTCTCACTGAGCCATGCCTACCATCCCACACTCAGGAGAACGGTCACTATGTAAGTCTCCTTCCCCGCAGAGCAGTCTCCTCCGTTTGGCCCAGGTGGGGGACGCACTCCTGCCTAAGCTTTCATCCATCCCGCAGCCCTCAGGGCTTGCAAGGTGCCCTCTGTTTCACTTCCCTCCCTCCTACTGTAGTCTCAGACCCAGGAGGCTGCCGGAATGGGCAGGGAAGGGCCTGGGCGACGCAGAGTCTCCCTCTGCAGGTGCAAAAGGTCAACGTTATTACCTGTCGAGAGAAAGCCCCGATTTCTCATAACTCCTCTCTGCCTGAGCTGCCCACTCGCAGCTGTAGTCGTCCATCTTCTTTTCAAATGTTTCTGACACAGATGCAAAGTAGATGTCTGGGCGCCAGACAGACAGACTGGGGTCAGGACAAGGAGCCGCCTTCTTCTGGTACTTCCTCCGGCTTTGTTCATCTAATTCAGCCCACATCCTCAGCATCTGGAAGGAAGGCAGGACTCAGCAATGTGGGACACCACCAGGAACGGGCTTCTCTTCCTGGGGTGTCCAGTAGGATGAGTAGGATCAAAAGCCCTTGCTTCAAATGACAGCATAGGAAAGCCATCTAGACACTGGAAGCACAGAGAAGCCGAATCCACCCCAGGGCGTACTGCTTGACCACGACTCTAGGAACCATTCGTTGTGGCCCTTCAAGCACAAGCAGGGCGACCGTGAAAGCTACTCTCCAAACTGCAGTTCTTGTAGAATAAAATGGAACATTATTAATAATCATCCTGGGATGAGAGGCAAACCAGGGCTGTCTCAGGCCAACGAGGACACAGTCACCATGAGCCAGGTGACCGTGCCGATCCCCGTCTGTCCCCCGTCCAGGCTTTCACACGCCCGATGCCCCAAAGCTGACCCATAGCAACTGCTTCAAAGTGCTCCCCTGCCTCCTGGCTCAGCTATGCTTAGAAGGTGGGAGATCGCAGAAGAAGAGGGGAAAGGAGGAGAGGAAGGCTGGACATCCAGTCCCCACCCTAAGGGGTCTCTGAGCCCCAATCTCTCAACTGAGGGCTCCTGTCACGTGGTCTCTGCCCATGACCACCTTCTCCACTCCTGGTGACTGTTCACGTCCTCGGGGAGGCTGGGAAGCCCAACTTACCAGCCCTAGTTAGCTGCCTGGAACCCTGCCCACACCTTAGTAAAGACGCGTGCATGCGTGCTCAGTCGCTTCAGTCATATCTGACTCTGTGACACTATGGGCTATACAGCCTTCCAGGCTCCTCTGTCCATCGGGATTCTCCCGGCAAGAATACAGGAGTGGGCTGCCATGCCCTCCTCCAGGGGATATTTCTGACCCAGGGACTGAACCCGAGTCTCCTGTACTAGAGGTGGATCTTTACCTCTAAGCCACCGGGGAGGCCTCTTCATAAAGATTTCTCCTCCTTAAATTGATATTTGAGCGCCATTTTTTCTGGCCAATAGTGAATCAGGCTAGATTTCATGGCTGGACCTTCCACCAGGAAAATAACCCCTCATCCCCTCAACCCCACTGATCCCCTGCCTCCTCCAGCATCACCTGGTAAGTCTCGGGGCTGCGGCCGTTCTGGTTGGTGCCCTCAAGGTTCAAGGCTTTCACAGCTGCCTGAATTTTCTGGGAGTAATTCAAGAAGGCGCCTTTCCTCAGGAGGGTGTTGGAATGCTTGCTGTGCCATTTTTTGATGGCTCTGAAGTGACGGAGAGCTTTCTGGGGATCCGCTCTGGATAAAACTTCATGGAGATGCTTCGATTTCATTATTACCTAGACAAACAGACCACACAAGCAAGCAAGAAGAAGAGATGAGGGTGTAACAAAGGCCATGGCACACAACTCACACAACCCCATAGGAGGTGGCCCGTGTGGAGCCCTCACGATGCCCCTTGCAGGGCTGAGCACCCGCTGCTAACCAGGGCCTCACTCTGTGCCAACCAGAGTCGGGAGCTGGCGGTCTCAGGAGCTGAGGTCATGGGGCAGAAACCCTGACACTCAAGAGTCCTTCTAGAACACAGGTATTTCTGGGAAGAAAGGAGGAGGGGACAGGCACCAGGGTGGAAAGGAGCTGGCCCTTACCAATCTGACCATCTACTCATGACCTTGAACAGGCCATGTCAGTTTCAGTGTCCCAATCGGCAAAACCTGGGGGACTGCTCAGCCAATGCTGACGATCCCTCTTGGGCCAATAAGGCATGGAATGAAAACCACGGGCTTGTGAGTCAGAGGGCCTGGGTGCAGACACAAGCCCTGCTCCTCACCAGCTCGTCACTTAAACTCTGATACTCAGTTGTCTTGGCTGTAAAATGGGCAGAGGGGCCCCTGTGTGCCCAGTCTGCAGTGAGGAGGCAGGCCACAGTGCACTCAAGTTTAGGACCGTAAATGCCCCCAACAGTGCAGCTGTTCGAAGCATCTGCCATGTCAGATGTTCCAGGGCGCTGCTTGGTGCTTTTAAATTCTCCCTACTCTAGTTTTCAGCGGTCACTCTGATTGGGTGGCAAAGCTCAGGCCCTACCCCGCCACCCTCAGGCTCTGGAAGGTGGCACACTACCTCATAGTTGCTGGCGAGGAAGGGGAACTGCTTAGGTTGCAGGAACTGCGTCTTGGGGATGTCCAGGCCGTCCTCCCCGTACAGGAACTGCACCACGCTGCCGTCGCTGTCGCGGACTGTCAGGTCGTACTGGACAACCAGCCCCTCCAGGTGTTTGATGATGCACCTGTACAGAGACCCTTGGCTCAGTGCCTAGTGGGACTTCCCGCCTCCTGGAGCAGCCTTTGACAGGGCAGGTGGAAGGCAGAGGCAGAAAGGCGGACTGCTATTCTACAGCCAAGCAAGCCCCGGGACAGGCTGGCTCCCGTGCCCTGTGCGACCCTCGCTCCCATCTCCAGCCGTGGCTGCCTGCCCTGTCCAGGGAAAGGGCACACCTGCTGACACCTGGGCCCTTCCCGTAAACCTCTGAGTTCACACTAAACCAATCCTCTAGGAGAAGAATGCTGGCTATTTTCTGACTCAGAACACCCATGGATTACTTTTCAGAAGTTTTTTTTTTCCTTTCCCAAAGGGATCTTAAGCAAACTCGCAATGAAAATGTGAAAAAGCGTCAGAGCTTGAATGGACCCGGGACGCTGAGCCACCTGAAGGTGGCGGGACAGGTGCTTTTTACCTCTGGAGGTAGCCGGAACGGCTGGTCTTCACAGCAGTGTCCACCAGACCCTCTCGCCCGGCCATGCAGTGGAAGAAGAACTCCTGTGGGAGAAGCGGGAACGTCCAGGGCTGGCACAGTGAGGACAGCCTGCTTCCTGAAGGGTGGCTCAGGCCAGTGTCCCCAGCAGCTCTGATGGCTCTGATGATGCCAGAGACATCTGCCCTCCCCTGGGGTGACCTCTGTCTTATCCTGCCTGAGAGCAGAGGGACAAGTGGAGGAGAAGGGCCAGTTCTCATTCTCAGGAGTCCATCCGCAGCGCCACACTCCATTTTTCAAACAGAAATGGCACTTTTGCCTCATCACATAAAAAGTGTTTGTCTCAAACACTTTTGCCTCAGTGTTTTCCAAACTTCCACAATGAGACATGCGTTTGTAACAATGATCGGCAAACATGTACACACATCCACACACGTGTGTGGATAAAGATACATGATTCAAGCTAAAACTATAGAACTTTATGAAACGACCCCAGCCCTCACTTGGATGCCTTCTTTATCACCCTACTCTATTTCATCACATAAAGCCAGTTGCTATCTTTACCATGGTTTCATGATTCACTTAGGGGTTGCAACCAGAGCTCAGATCTCTCTGGTCTACATCAGCTCTCCACCACCCTTTGCCAGAGGCCATGGACAACCACTGGAGAGTCTGTGTGAGACCAAGAGAGAAGCCCTGGGCATAGCCGATGGCCTTGACACAAAAGGTCAGTTCTCTTCACAACCTAGACTTAGTTGTCTAACTACAAGAGGCGTCTTTGCAGAGATGTACTGTACTAGGGAACAGAAAGCCCTACTCGAAAAACCATTTCTCAAAGTGTGAGGAAAAAACCTTTCTCTTAGGGGAGAGTTCTATCGCTAATGGAGAAAAAACTAGGCATTTGCTACAACGGGTCAGTTTCCCCAGGGTCAAGGAAGAGCCATGAGGCTCTCTTAGGGGAGCTTTGTAAACTAAATCTCTGTGATGCTTCTTTTGGCAATGGAGAGCACTCTGGGAGGGCTTCCCCTTCCCCAGCTGCCCTCAGAGGCAGGGAAGAACCGGCTGAGAGAAGGCACGAGGCAGGAAGAGGTCAAGCTGGGACCGATCTTACTCGTCTTCCCACTCATCAGCAATCCTGCCCGAGCGCCCACAATGTGCCAGGCACCACGCTGGGCTCTGGCATTCCGAAGGTGAACATGATGTGGCTCTTACGGTCCTCAAGGGCCCCTGTCATCTAGAGGGTAAGCAAGGACGTGGTGGCATTTATCTCTCGACTATCTTTGCTTAAAGCTGTGGGTGAAGGTCATAGGCTTCCTACTCCTGAGCGTAGAAATGAGGAGGAAAGCCAAAAGGAAAAACCAACAAGTACATACCGGAGGCTTGATGCCAGTGAGGAACCTGCCAGTGACAAAGCCGCCGGCCCTGGGGGTGAACTCATAGGGCTCAAAGCAGGGCAACGACTTGCCAGATGCCATGAGCGGGGGTCTCCGACCTTCCAATTCGATCTGGCCCAGCAGGCACGAAATCTGGGAGAAAGGAAACCCAGATGGGACTGAAGACCCACACACGCCTTAAGTGATGCTCTGTCCCAGCAGGGGATGGAGCACCTGCTCTTCAAGAAAAACTGCATGGAAATGGAGTTCCTGAAGGTCAACCTACATTTCTTAACAAACCAGGAAAGCTGACGTTTCAGGAAAATACCTGTATCTTCCTTTCACTGACTGATTAGAATTTTCACATTTGGGATCAGTTGAAATGGACAGTGCTTTGCAAAAGCAGCCATGTTTCAGAAGAATCTCGTGTTATACTTGAAAGGGACCCCCCGAACAGGGAAACTGAGATGAGCAGAAAATATAGTTTATTGTGATCCTGAACATTCTCAGGTCAAAACAGAATGAAACTGCCTAGTGATGCTCTTGGGGACAGCGTGTCTGGATTTTACTTAGTCAAAAAGGCTTCCTGATGGCCTCGAGCCTTGTACGCCCATTCCTACTGTTCGGTACTCAGCAAACAATGAGATGGTCCTTAAGACTCTCTCAAGGTCATCAAATTAAAAAAAAAGTTGCTAAGATTTGTGAAGTCATTGTGATAGCACTGCAACATGAAAATATATAACCATATAGTATCTAAATTTATAATAGGTATCTATATGATACACTATGGAGAAGGAAGTGGCAATCCACTCCAATATTCTTGCCTGGAGAATCCCATGGACAGAGAAGCCTGGTGGGTTACAGTCCATGGGGTCACGAAGAGTCGGACACGACTGATGCAACTTAACATGTACACACACGATACACGATCTGGATATTTATCTCCATGTGTCTACAACACTGGCATGTTAACAGTGGTTAGCTCCTGTACTGATTTCTACATATACTTCTGTATTGTGCAGTACTTGGCATGCTTTACATGGAACATGGATTCTTTCAAAAACAGAAACAAATCTGAAAAGTGCCTCTTACAACCACCCCAGCCTTTTGCCAAGCAGCCAGCCTGCCTTTGCTCACACCTGCATGGTGTTCACTGTCGAACCTTTGGCTCCAGACTGCACCATCATCTGCAGATTGTTTTCTGGGAACTGTCTGTGCAGACCGAAGGGCATGCATGCCTGTGGATGGAACACACGCGGTCAGTGACTTCTCCTTGGGAATCTCGGTTCAGAAGGTAAATGTGGGAGCCCACTTAGACTATGAATCTGGAGAGCAGTGCCAGATCCCATCTGAGGTTAAGGAGAAGTCTTGTCGGCATTAACCCTTTGGCTGGAAGCCCTGGAAAGAGGTCTAAAGAATGGCCCCGGGTGCCATGCTCTCGACACCTCTGCTGGGAAGCCGGGAGGCAGATGCAGAGGGGCCAGCATCTTTAGTTTGTGATGCTGAGATGCAGCTAATTAAAAATAAAACCAAGGCAGTGCTCTTGGGAACTTACCCATCAGAGCATGGCCTGGCCCTGGACAGGCCGCCATGATGGCCAGTGCCCGTGTCATACTCATATCTGCCAACAAGCTGCCCAAGCGCCAAGCAGGCGCTTCGCTTCAGCTCCTGGGGCAAAAGAGTAGCTAAAGCCCCAGGTGGATTGGGGAGACGCTGTGGAGAGGTGGGGGTGGCTCTGAGTTTATCTAAGCCTCTGCCTAGGGATGCAGACACCCACCCTCACACAGGAGAGACAAGGTGGATGTCAAGAGACAGAGGAAAAGAAATACAGTAATCCTGAGACGCTTGAGATGACCCCCCACCTGAAGCATCCCCAGTGAGCCCTGGAAGCTGAGCCTCCCTATTCTCAAGCAGTGCTGGAAGGCTGGCTGGAAGGAACCTCACCTTGCAAGGACAAAACTACCAACAAGGTCTGCTGACAGCCAGTTAGAACTGAGTCAGCAAACACTGACTTCTGCTAGGCTTGGTCCTCCCTCCCTTTCTCCTCCTCAGGTTGGGTATCAAGGTCCAGGAGGCCGGGATGAGGGCCAGTGGGCTCCTTCAAGCCGCAGGACTGGGAGCCCCAGCTCTGGGGCAAGAATGGGGCTCCCTCTCCTTTCTCAGCTGCAAGGCTTTGGAGGACAGGGTGATCAGACCTCACCCAGGACTCTGTGCAGATGAGCTCCTGAATCCTGCCAGCAAATCTGTGAGGCAGGTGATCTTCCCATCCCTGCCCCAGGGGAGGACATCTCGCTCAGACCGCTCACATCACACAAGGCCGGAGATCTCAGAGTAAGTCCATGGAAGAACCAAGATTCAAACCTGGGCCTTCGCCCCAGCTATCCTACACACGCAGCACTGGAGGTGCTGATCCTTTACTGTGCCCCTCCACCCTGCAGAGGCCCCTGGAAAAAGACTTTCTTCAGTCCCCTTTAAGGCCATTACCCTAAAATACAAACATTTAAAAGGACAACTATTGCAGAATTCCCTGGCGGTCCAGTGCTTAGGACTAGGCGCTTTCATTGCCGAGGACCTGGGTTCAACCCCTGGTTGGGGAACTAAGATCCTGCAAGCCAAGTAGTCTGGGAAAAAATAAATAAAAGAAAGAAAGAATAATGCAATGCCTTCATGCTCAGCATTAATCAAAGAAAGACCTCTCCAGACCCTAACTGAGCTTTTCAAAGTAATCAATTCTACTTGCCCCATCTTGACTGTCACCTAGTCAGCTGTTCAACAGTCAAATTTCTCCAAGAGGCCCAGAGACTCAAAATGTAATTAAAAAAAAAAAAAGCAGCATTCAAAATGGTGGTGGTAAGTGCACATGCCACTGGACTAACCTTGTTAATTTCATTGCTGTAATGGTTCACTTCCTCCTTGAACTTCAGGTCAATCATGTTAGAATCCCTCTGGTCTTTACTCAGATGGGCATCCTGCCACTTCCCTTGGACCTCATCACGTGATGCTGCCTGTGGCAGGTTTAACGCAGCCTTGATGGCCTAGGATCAAAAGAGGAAACGTTGGAGGCTGCAGGCAAGGTAGGAAGGTATGGGCCCCATCCTGCTGGAGCCCGACTGACTCTGCCATAGGCAGTAGCCCCCAGGCCCTCCTCACCCGGGGCCCACAGTGGGCGGACTCTTCAACGATTCCATGTCTCCTGACATCTGCCTTCGGCTTGACCAAAATGTCTTCTACTCCTGTGAAGTAAAAGAGACCAGTCTGGATGCAACTGGGCCTGACTTCTCACCAGGTTGCAAACTTGGTGAGGTCAGGGCATGGGGCATGGTGATAGGCACCCAGGGAGCACCTGAATAATGATGGTGACATTCCCATCACCTCGAAGAGACTGCTACCATCTCTTAAGTGCTTACCACCTTACAAATGACAAAGCTAAGGCTCTAACTTGAGCCCACAGGTACGGAGGTAGAAAGCCAACCCAGGGCCAAGTCCCAAACTTGGCCACCAGCTATAGGCCCTCCATTCAATAAGAACAAGTTGGATGAATGGGACAGAGGTGAAGATGACATTCTGGGTGAAAAAGTGGGGTTGAGGAAAACAGAAGAGGGAGGGGGCAGACACCCCGGTTTTGACTTTTAGAAATCACATGTCAGCAGGGATTGCACTGTATAGCTGTGAGAATCCGTGGGCAAGCACACACAGACACATCCAAGCCTGGCTGACCGGGACAGCCATTGCGGGGTCCTCTCTGTTGCTCTGGAAGGAAGAGTGCCTGGGCCACCTGAATGAAGCCTGTCCCTCTGGCTTCAAATGGCTAAGGAATTCCCCATCTTAGGCAGGAAGTCTTCCCACTTCATTTTTCAATGAACTATTTTCTGTCTACATTTGAGAGCTACTGATCTCACCAGTCCCTCAGCCAAGGTCTCAGGGGGAAGGGAATTCAAGGCTGCAGTGTTGCAAAGCTGGGCTAAGATGTCTGGGACTCCCACATCCAATGTCCTGGAAGCCTGAGGGCCTCTAAAGAACTTGAGGAGGAGAAAGAATCTGTTCCTCTGTGAGCAAGCCACACCGTGACAATGGGCCCTTCCACAGGGTCGGCTCCAGGCCATCTTGCCGTCCCTTCAGTTACCTCTGGCTGCGAGGGCTGAAGGCACTTCCACTAGCCTGGACTCCCCTCCAAGCTTGACACCCAGCTTGGCCCTGCTCCCTCTCAGTCTCGGCACCAGACAGTCTTTGCACTTGGGCCAGTTCCTCCTCGGATCACGTGCTGAGCAGAGCTGCTTGTTAGGTTTGGTCTTCTTCACGGTCTGGGTGTGGATTCTTCCTCTACTTTTTTAAAAGATTTTTTTACTTTTGGCTGCGCTGGGTCTTCATTGCTTTGCTCGGGCTTTCTCTAGCTGTGGCAAGCGGGCATTACTCGTTGTTGCCGTACGTGGACTTCTCATTGCGATGGCTTCTCTTGTTATGCAGCACAGACTTCAGGCGTGCAGGCTTCATTAGTTGTGGCACACAGGCTTACTTGCTCTGCAGCCTGTGGGATCTTCCTGGACCAGGGAGTGAACCTGTGTCTCCTGCAATGGCAGATGGATTCTTATCCACTGTGCCACCAGGGAAGTCCATCTACTTTCCATTTTTAAAGACATGTGTTCACGGAAGCTCATCCGAGAAATACTGTGAGAACCAGGAAAGAGCTAAAATGTCTAATAACAGGAACTGGTAAAATTAACCATGGTATGTCTACAAAAGCAGAATAGTTTATAGCCACGGATCTGAGGAAGTCAGTTTATATTTGCTCACAGAAGGACATTTATAAAACATTATCTGTAAATGGTGGAGGGGAGCAGATTACAAAACACTAAGTATTACTGCAAGAACCCCTTTTTTTCTGAAAGTGTTTATACTTGGAAAGTCTAGAAAGATACGTATTAAGTCAATATTGGTGTTATCTCTGGCAGTTGAATGCTGGGTGATTTTTAATTATTTTCATGTCTGTGTTTATTTTGACTTTTGCCCAATATAAATTTTACAATTACGATGGCCTTGTTTCAGGCCAATGAGCAAACTCCAGCAGACTCACTGGCTCCCTGTCTGCACGTGAGTCAGTCCATGAACTCAGTCTCATCAGCTGGATGATTCCCACGCTTGCTGGGGGTCCTGCTTAGTGCGAGGCCTGACACCCGTTCCTCATGCATGGGAAACTGCAGAAGGGCTTGGGCTCCGCTATGCACACCGAGAGACACACCGCTCTGAATGAGCTCATGGCATGGAAAATATCGGCCCCCTTGTTTTCTTTATCAAAGCCAATTCCCTAAAACAGTGGGCAGTCGTTTCCAGGGAGAGAGCTCCTCTTTCTGTCTTAGAATCACTTGTCAGGTCTGCCTCAACGTGGTGTTTCCAACAGAACTCACTGTGTTGGGAGGTGCGGGCTGTTCTGAAAACAAGAAAACTCCAGGTGGAGTGCAGAGTGCCCGGAAGATTCTGGAAGGGCACTTGCAGGAGAGAATGGAGGTATCAGTATGAAGAAAAATCAGTCTAGGAGACTGGAGACCGTAAAGAAAGGCGCTGAGAAAGGGACAGAATGGAAATGCAGATGGGGGGAGGGGCGTCACTCTGTGCTATAGGAAGAGATGAAGAGACTGGGGTGGTGTGGGTGTGTCTGGCGGGGGTGCGGAAGCACAGAGAAGCAGCAAGGCTGTGCAGCGTCCCATGAAGATGCCCTCGTGAAGGGAGCCCGCTGTTCCCCTGGCACTGGGAGACACCCTGGCAGGTGTGCTGGCTGCGGAAGCGGACTGAGCGGGGAGGGGCCCCAGAGCCATGCCTCACTCACCCAAGGTGAAGCCTCTGTAGAGCTGCAGGTAGGCGGTGAAGAGGCGGGCCAGGCAGGTGAGAACCCTGCCGCTGGTCTCCCCACCGTAGATCTCGTAGCAGCAGTGGACTAGGCCATAGGCGGAGCTCCCATAGTGCGCCTTGTCCAGCACCCCGCACAGCAGCTCCCCTGCTCTGATGATCACCTGCGGACGGATGGCCACTGGCGCTGGGTCGGGGAAGCCCCCAGCCCCTCCCTCACTCCATGTCTTACTAACCTTATAACCCTCACCTGCCTCAAATTCTTGATGCAAAAAGGGGATAAAGCAGGTGAGCACACAGAGAACAACATTCCAGGCTTCCCTGGTGGCTCAGTGGTAAAGAATTCATCTGCCAATGCAGGGGACATGGGTTCAATCCCTGATCTGCGAAGATCCCACATGCCTTGGAGCAACGAAGTCTGTGAGCCCCAACTGCTGAGCCTGTGCTCTAAAGCCCGGGAGCCCCAACTGCTGAGGCCCAACTGCTGAGGCCTGTGCTCTAAAGCCCGGGAGCCCCAACTGCTGAGGCCCAACTGCTGAGGCCTGTGCTCTAAAGCCCGGGAGCCCCAACTGCTGAGGCCCAACTGCTGAGGCCTGTGCTCTAAAGCCCGGGAGCCCCAACTGCTGAGGCCCAACTGCTGAGGCCTGTGCTCTAAAGCCCGGGAGCCCCAACTGCTGAGGCCCAACTGCTGAGGCCTGTGCTCTAAAGCCCGGGAGCCCCAACTGCTGAGGCCCAACTGCTGAGGCCTGTGCTCTAAAGCCCGGGAGCCCCAACTGCTGAGGCCCAACTGCTGAGGCCTGTGCTCTAAAGCCCGGGAGCCCCAACTGCTGAGGCCCAACTGCTGAGGCCTGTGCTCTAAAGCCCGGGAGCCCCAACTGCTGAGGCCCAACTGCTGAGGCCTGTGCTCTAAAGCCCGGGAGCCCCAACTGCTGAGGCCCAACTGCTGAGGCCTGTGCTCTAAAGCCCGGGAGCCCCAACTGCTGAGGCCCAACTGCTGAGGCCTGTGCTCTAAAGCCCGGGAGCCCCAACTGCTGAGGCCCAACTGCTGAGGCCTGTGCTCTAAAGCCCGGGAGCCCCAACTGCTGAGGCCCAACTGCTGAGGCCTGTGCTCTAAAGCCCGGGAGCCCCAACTGCTGAGGCCCAACTGCTGAGGCCTGTGCTCTAAAGCCCGGGAGCCCCAACTGCTGAGCCCCAACTGCTGAGGCCTGTGCTCTAAAGCCCGGGAGCCCCAACTGCTGAGCCCCAACTGCTGAGGCCTGTGCTCTAAAGCCCGGGAGCCCCAACTGCTGAGGCCCAACTGCTGAGGCTGTGCTCTAAGCCCAGGAGCCCCAACTGCTGAGGCCCAACTGCTGAGCCTGTGCTGCTCAACAGGAGGAGCCCGCACAGTGAGCCGCCTCCAGGCTCTCCGCAGCTAGAGGAAGAGCCCGCGTAGCAACGAAGACCCAGCACAGCCAAGAATAAAATAAACAGAATAAGAAAAAGAACATTAAACAAAATTCTTTTTCGGGGACTACAACCCCCTCCTCCCCACTATAGACAGTTCAGTGTGTTCCTATGTGTCCCACTCCCATCACCCATCCCTTCTGACTTGGGGTCACGTATCCTTGACAAAAATTTGGTGACTGAAAAGGAGTACATTTTGAGCCTAAACTTCGTAACTGTGACCTTGGCCTAGGCACTTTCTCCCTGGAACCTTGGAGTAAGAAAAACATAACCTTTCTAATATCCTTTAAGGCCTGAATTTGTACTTCCCTAAAGCTTGTTTCAAGCATCAGAAGCTAATTTAAAGAAGGATTTCTAGTTTGAATTTAAATTTAAAACTAAATTTAAATTTCTAGTTAAAGGATTTCTGATTTAAAGAAGAGTGTGATTAAGCGTATGATCTACAAAGGGAAAGAAAAGGGGCAGCTTGGGTTCTATTATGAATGGCATGTGTGTGAGACCCTGCGACAAAGCCTTTGTGAGCAGGGGCCCTGGGGATACTTCCCCACCAAGAGCACACGAGGCCCTGGAAATCTTCAGTGTGGGGTCACAGTCTCACTCTCCTGCAACAGCACTGTGTCCCCAGGGTTTGGCTGCTGCTGAGGCCTGGTTCCTAGGCATGGAGCTGGGAGGTGTGAAACCTCAGCACAGGGTAATGATAGCCAGCCACTCACAGGTCTCAGGGTCTGCATTTCCAAGCTTTGCAGAGTAAAGTTTGAGGCCTTCTGCTGGAACAGCCTTCCCAAGCTGGTTAGGAGCTTTACAGAAGCGTCAAGTGCTAATGGTCGGGGATTTCCCTGGTGGTCTGGTGGCTAAGAGTCTGAGCTCCCAAGGCAGGGATCTCAGGTTCAATCCCTAGGTCAAGGAACTAGATCCTGGATGCCGCAACTAAGAGTTCACATGCTGCAACTAAAGATCCCACTTGCCATAACTAAGACCTCGTACAGCTTACAGCCAAACAAAAAGAAAATTGAAAATACAAATTTAAAAAGGAATGCTAGTGGTTGACTCTACACAGCTCGGTACAACTCTTTCCTTCAAGGCATGACCAACTAAAGATCCCACTTGCCATAACTAAGAACTAGTACAGCCTACAGCCAAATAAAAAGAAAATCGAAAATATAAATTTTAAAAGGAATGCTAGTGGTTGACTCTACACAGCTCGGTACAACTCTTTCCTTCAAGGCATGACTCCTCTTGCTATACAGGTGCCTCCACTTCTGTCTTGGATTTAAATCAAGCCGCCTATACCTGGGACTGGAAGTCTCCAACACACACAGCTGGGCAGCCATACCTGGGACTCGCACATGGAGTTGGGGTTGAAGCCAGGAACGGGGCGAGGAGACTCCTTCACCCAGGCCTTTCCACCGATCTTCGCCTTTCCTGACAAGTTCAGGGGGATATGGTCCTCTGGGATTATGTTGATGAGCAAAGTGGACACGACCTGGAAAGAAAAAGAAGACACAGCTGATGGAAGGAAGAAAAGCTGAGATGTTTCCTTTTAGGTCCACTTGTCTTTCTTAATCCTGAAAGGCAGACAACTCCATTCTGATGAGCTATAGGTAAAGCAGAGAAAAAAAAAAAACCAACCAATCACCACCACCACCAAAGGGACAGTTTCTTGTCTGTGGGACAAGCTGATCTCAGACTTTACTTTTCTGCTTATGTGACTTATGTATAATGTACAGCATGTGAGAGTTGGACCATAAAGAAGGCTGAGCACCGAAGAATTGATGCTTTCAAACTGTGGTGCTAGAGAAGACTCTTCAGAGTCCCTTGGACAGCAAGGGGATCAAACCAGTCAGTCCTAAAGGAAATCAACCCTGAATTCATTGGAAGGACTGATGCTGAAGCTCGAAAACTTTGGCCACCTGATACGAAGAGCCAACTCATTGGACACGACCCTGATGCATGGAAAGATTGAGGGCAGGAAAAGAGGGTGACAGAGGATGAGATGGTTGGATAGCATCACTGACTCAATGGATATGAGTTTGAGCAAACTCTGGGAGATAGGGAAGAACAGGGAAGCCTGGTGTGCTGCAGTCCAGGGGTCACAGAGAGTCGGACATGACCGAGCAAATGAACAACAGGATTAGAAACAAACACACACCACTGAGAACCTCACTACTTCTTAGAGTGCAGAACCCCCTGACCTGAAAGTTAAGTTCCTGAATAGACCAAGGGAAGAAAAAGAAAATAAACTGCTGTGGGCTCACAGCAGAGAAAGATTTAAATTTGTATGTCGTTTAAAAAAAGAAAGAAAGAAAGAAAGAAGGACAGCTGGATTGAAGAAGGCAAAGGTAGTCCTGACACGTCAGCCCCAGAACCAGGGCAAAGGTCCAGGAACGCTCATCAGAAGCATCCTTCTCCCATTTTCAGACCATATCAAAGCATGTGACAACTGTCTCATACAATCCTCCTGTAGAACAGCACTGACTTTCTGGCGCCAAGGGGGAAAGGATATGAAGACTAAGAACTCAGCTCTTTCCCTCGAAAGAGCTTCACAGAGGAGGCCCAAGTATCTGACTGAGAAGTGAGCTGCAGTGAAGCTTTGAGATTCTGGGGGTGTTCCAGTGTCCACCCCATCATACTGGTCATGAGTTGTGGGGCAAATGGTTATGCTCTCTCAGCCTTAGCATTGTGCATGTGTAGAATACAGTTACGATCCGTTCATTCATTCAGCAATTATATGTCGAGTGCTTACTATGAACCAGGTGCTGGGGGGAGTGGTGAATAAAACAGTTGCCGCCCGCAGCGGAGGCTCTAGTCCCAAGCGTATCCACACTTTGGAGGAAAATAAAGTGGGGAAAGGAACAGCTAGGGTAGAGCAGGGGGAGAGGGAATACCTGGGATTTTGAATAGGACAGGCAGGGCCTTACCACAACCAAGGGAGCCCAGAGGAGGTCAGGTCATTCATTTCTGGCAGGAGGCTTTTCATTCGAGCATGAAGGAAAGGTATTTGGAAGATTTTGATCACAGGAGTGACATGCTCAGATTCCACTTTTAGCAGGATCCCGTTCCACATACTGACCTGGCCAAAAAGTTCCTTTGGGTTTTCCCATAGCTTGTTACGGAGAAACTCGAACGAACTTTTTGGTCAATCCAACACATTCCTGGCCTGGACTTCGAGGCTAAATCAATGATGCAGAGAATACGCCTCCCAAGTGACACTGACAAGAAGACTTGGCACTTTAGAAGCAGTCATTAAGGCAACGTGAGTGGGGAGCATGCAGGACGGGGTCTCTGTGTGGGGCCCATCACAGGGCACGTTGGTGAGGTGACAGCTTGGCCACCCGACGGGCTTCCACATGATTCACTGTTACAGAGCTGATCCCCGAAATCGATTTGACTGGAATTAATATGGCTACTTGAAAGGCTGGGGAGTCCTTCTGCTTAAATCAGTATGGTCATCCACTCAATCTGTTGTTGCTGAATTGCTAAGTTGTGTACCACTCTTTTACAACCCCATGGACTCTAGCCTGCCAGGGTCCTCTGTCCATGGGATTTCCTAGTCAAGAATACTGGAGTGGGTTTTCTTCCTTCTCCAAGGGATCTTCCTGGCCTAGCGATCTAACCCACTTCTCCTGTGTCTCCTGCACTGGCAGCCAGACTTTTTACCACTGAGCCACCTGGGAAGCTCTCATCACTCTAAGTGTGTACATCCTCAAAAAGCCATGTTCGACTCTTTGCAACTTGCCAGGCTCCTCTGTCTATGGAAAATTTCCAGGCAAGAATACTGGAGCAGGTTGCCATTTCCTCCTCCAGGGAATCTTCCCAACCCAGGGATCAAACCCATATCTCTTGCATCTCCTGCATGGGCAGGCAGATTCTTTACCACTGCACCACCTATGCAGCTACTAACAGGAGGTCAAGGGAGGCAACTTCACAAGCAGCCCACATGGGAGCAGCTGAACCTGGGATGACCATGGGTTAGTTCTGGAGAGGCCAAGAGCATGCATTCCCAAGGAAGCAATAGGCTTGAGGCAGGCAGACCAGCTGGACAGGTCCTGGGGCGGCGAGGGGGTGGGTAGGCGGGGCAGGGTTGGAGGGCATTGGGAGCCATCTCTGGCATCAACAGCTTTTTGTATGCCTGTACCAGGCCCATAAAGAAGGATCTGTATGTACACAATGGGGTCAGGGCGGTTCCGAGAGCAGCTGTCTTTTCATGCATGTGCTCCAGGAGCTGGGGAACAGCTGGCAACAACATTGTTACAGAAAGCAGACAATACTCCTTGTATCTCCGAGGAAAATGACCAGGAAGGTCTTGGCCCTCAGTCTTCACAAGGCGGGCACTGGCAGGACAGAGGGTAAGGAGGAAAGGTAGGAGGGTGCCTTCCCTGGGATGCTGACTACGAGCTGCACTTAAACCACAGTGCCACACGCACAGTGGGAACTGCCAGCTGGGCACAGTCAGGATGGGAAGTCTGGGAGAAGGGTAACACATGCAGCCATATACATGTAAGGAAGGCAGATGGACCTGCCACTTCATTTGTAAAATCAAGGGAGCAGGAAAAGCACCTGACAATCTCAACACCCTTTCACGATACAAACGGTCAACAGATTTGGAATAGGCGGCAACATCATCCACCTGATAAAGGCGAGGCATTAATATAAAAACTACCACTGCCATTTTCAGCAAGCAAAGATGATGCTTTCTAAGATCAGGAACAAGGAAAGAATGCATGCTTTTGCCGCTCTATTCAATAACGTTCTAGAGGTTTAAGTCAGGGCAATCAGGCATGGAAAGAAGAAAAGGCTTTCAGATTGGAGAGTAAGAAAGAAAACAACCTCTGAATGCAGATGACGTAACCTTATACAGAGAAAACCTGAAAGAATTCAGAAGACCTTGTTAGTGCTAGTAAATGACTTGAGCAAAACTGGAAGATATAAAATCAATATTCAAAAATCTATCATATTTCTATACATTAACAATGAACAATGTGAAAATGAAATTAGAAAAACAATTTCACGTACAGTAGAATCACAAAGAATAAAATACTCAGGAATTAATTCAACCAAAGAAGCCTAAGACTCTTAAGTGGAAAACAATAACATACTATTGAAAGAAGTTAAAGAAGATCTAAGTAAATGAAAAGACATCATGGATTGGATGACTTACTATTGTTAAGATGGCAACACTTTCCAAATTGATCTAAATGTTCAATGCAATCCCTATTAAAATTCCAACTTGCATAACTGACAAGCTGACCCTAAAATTCAAATGGGAATGCAAGGGACCCCAAATGGTCAAAACAATCTTGAGAAAGTAGACAAAGCTGAAGGATTCATATTTCCAGATTTTAAAATTTATCACAAAGCTACAGTAATCAGGACATNCCTGGTGAAATCAACCTCTAGCTTACACATCAGAACCCTCCATCTTCATGGTAAATAAATATTGGACTTGGTGAAGTTAGTGATGGAGTGGAGGGGTGAGACCAAGATGACATTTTAAGTTCATAATTTACTTCCTCCTCGGTTTTCAGAATTCTTAAACATATCTTAATTTCCCAGGAGAGAATAATAAGAGAAAGTGTTTGAAACTGAACCGAAAGAACAACTTGCAAACTTGAAGTATATACAAATATGTGCCTGGTAGTGAGCTAAATCCTTAACTTAGGGGGTGTGCTGTTCTCTGCTCACCTCATTGCCTGTGCTGGTCTGTAGTGGAGAACGAGCTGCTTGACTTTACACAGGATGATAATTTCTTGAGAGAAGTTACGTTTTTTTTGAATTATCAGCTCTAGATTCAGGGCTACAGAACCTCCTGGTTTTCCTTTAACATGTTGAGGTAGCATCCTAGAGGCCGACCAGCGTCATAGTTCCTGTTTGTGATGTCAGCATCATGACCTCACAGCCAGGATTGCTCAAAATATTTGCCCAGCTCCTGCCAGGATATGAGTTGAGGCCTGGCCCGATTCGACAGACACCTTGAGGTATCGGTTTGTCTCTTTTTGCTGGATTTGTGTTGATTTTTCTGCAATTTCAGGAGATTCGAAAGTNAGCATCATGACCTCATAGCCAGGATTGCTCAAAATATTTGCCCAGCTCCTGCCAGGATATGAGCTGAGGCCTGGCCCGATCCGACAGACACCATGATGTATCGGTTTGTCTCTTTTTGCTGGATTTGTGTTGACTTTTCTGCAACTTCAGTAGATTAGAAAGTAAAGACGTTGACATTGGGCCCTCTATTTTATTGAAAAAGAATGTATAATGGTAAGAAGATCACTGTTTTAAAAGCACTTCTGGCAGGACATTTGAAAACAAACGCAATAGAAGAGCAGAAATATTTTAACTGTGTGGATGGGTATGTGGCTCACCGGTGGCTCTGTTTGCTATGAAATTTGCTATCTGTTTTCCCATTCCCTGCAAATAAACATAACAATATTTTGTTCTGTGGAAATATATCTATAGCACCAGCCAAGTAATACTTTGAAATGATTAGACTTGTTTGTTCATGGTATAAATTATTTATGACCTGGAGGCCTGAATTCTGATATATCACAACTGAGAAGTTGTCATCATTTGATTTTGAATGTATTGCTTTNTATTTTGTTCTGTGGAAATATATCTATAGCACCAGCCAAGTAATACTTTGAAATGATTAGACTTGTTTGTTCATGGTATAAATTATTTATGACCTGGAGGCCTGAATTCTGATATATCACAACTGAGAAGTTGTCATCATTTGATTTTGAATGTATTGCTTTTCTCTTTGAACATGTTTTAGTTTGAGTTGGAAGAAAAGGTGTTGGTCCACACAGATACCCAGAAATCTAGNGCCCAACTGCTGAGGCCTGTGCTCTAAAGCCCGGGAGCCCCAACTGCTGAGGCCCAACTGCTGAGCCTGTGCTCTAAGCCCAGGAGCCCCAACTGCTGAGGCCCAACTGCTGAGCCTGTGCTGCTCAACAGGAGGAGCCCGCACAGTGAGCCGCCTCCAGGCTCTCCGCAGCTAGAGGAAGAGCCCGCGTAGCAACGAAGACCCAGCACAGCCAAGAATAAAATAAACAGAATAAGAAAAAGAACATTAAACAAAATTCTTTTTCGGGGACTACAACCCCCTCCTCCCCACTATAGACAGTTCAGTGTGTTCCTATGTGTCCCACTCCCATCACCCATCCCTTCTGACTTGGGGTCACGTATCCTTGACAAAAATTTGGTGACTGAAAAGGAGTACATTTTGAGCCTAAACTTCGTAACTGTGACCTTGGCCTAGGCACTTTCTCCCTGGAACCTTGGAGTAAGAAAAACATAACCTTTCTAATATCCTTTAAGGCCTGAATTTGTACTTCCCTAAAGCTTGTTTCAAGCATCAGAAGCTAATTTAAAGAAGGATTTCTAGTTTGAATTTAAATTTAAAACTAAATTTAAATTTCTAGTTAAAGGATTTCTGATTTAAAGAAGAGTGTGATTAAGCGTATGATCTACAAAGGGAAAGAAAAGGGGCAGCTTGGGTTCTATTATGAATGGCATGTGTGTGAGACCCTGCGACAAAGCCTTTGTGAGCAGGGGCCCTGGGGATACTTCCCCACCAAGAGCACACGAGGCCCTGGAAATCTTCAGTGTGGGGTCACAGTCTCACTCTCCTGCAACAGCACTGTGTCCCCAGGGTTTGGCTGCTGCTGAGGCCTGGTTCCTAGGCATGGAGCTGGGAGGTGTGAAACCTCAGCACAGGGTAATGATAGCCAGCCACTCACAGGTCTCAGGGTCTGCATTTCCAAGCTTTGCAGAGTAAAGTTTGAGGCCTTCTGCTGGAACAGCCTTCCCAAGCTGGTTAGGAGCTTTACAGAAGCGTCAAGTGCTAATGGTCGGGGATTTCCCTGGTGGTCTGGTGGCTAAGAGTCTGAGCTCCCAAGGCAGGGATCTCAGGTTCAATCCCTAGGTCAAGGAACTAGATCCTGGATGCCGCAACTAAGAGTTCACATGCTGCAACTAAAGATCCCACTTGCCATAACTAAGACCTCGTACAGCTTACAGCCAAACAAAAAGAAAATTGAAAATACAAATTTAAAAAGGAATGCTAGTGGTTGACTCTACACAGCTCGGTACAACTCTTTCCTTCAAGGCATGACCAACTAAAGATCCCACTTGCCATAACTAAGAACTAGTACAGCCTACAGCCAAATAAAAAGAAAATCGAAAATATAAATTTTAAAAGGAATGCTAGTGGTTGACTCTACACAGCTCGGTACAACTCTTTCCTTCAAGGCATGACTCCTCTTGCTATACAGGTGCCTCCACTTCTGTCTTGGATTTAAATCAAGCCGCCTATACCTGGGACTGGAAGTCTCCAACACACACAGCTGGGCAGCCATACCTGGGACTCGCACATGGAGTTGGGGTTGAAGCCAGGAACGGGGCGAGGAGACTCCTTCACCCAGGCCTTTCCACCGATCTTCGCCTTTCCTGACAAGTTCAGGGGGATATGGTCCTCTGGGATTATGTTGATGAGCAAAGTGGACACGACCTGGAAAGAAAAAGAAGACACAGCTGATGGAAGGAAGAAAAGCTGAGATGTTTCCTTTTAGGTCCACTTGTCTTTCTTAATCCTGAAAGGCAGACAACTCCATTCTGATGAGCTATAGGTAAAGCAGAGAAAAAAAAAAANGCAGGAGAAGGGGACAACAGAGGATGAGATGTTTGGATGGCATCACGGACTCAGTGGACATGGGTTTGGGTGAACTCCAGGAGTTGGTGACGGACAGGGAGGCCTGGCATGCTGCGGTTCATGGGGTCGCAAAGAGTTGGACACGACTGAGCGACTGAACTGAACTGAAAGAGAAAATTCTAGGTCCAGATGACTACACTGGTGAATTCCACTGAACACTTAAGGAAAAAATAATACTATATTGTACAAACACCTACAGAAAACTGAAAAAGAGTAAATACTTCCTAATTCATTCTATGAATCCAATGTTAATCCCGATAGCAAAACCAGGTAAACTTATGACAAGAAAAGAAAACCACACATCAAAATTCCTCATGTACAATCATGCAAAAACTTCTGAACAAAAATTTAGCAAATACTATCTCATAACCAAGTAAGGTTTATCCCAGAAATACAAGTTGGCTTAATAAGAAAACCAGTTAAGTACCAGGACCATGGATTTAAAGATGCAGAGGTGAGTGAGAGCTTACAGCTCATCAACCTGAACACTTTTGCTCTGTACATAATGAACTGAGGCCTACTGAACCAAGATCACATAATTGATTAAGTATAACATGATGCTCTGGGTGTCAGAAAGTCCTGAGTTTGAATCTCAACTCTACCTCCTATGGACTTAGAGAAGTATCAACTTCTCCAAGCCTCATTATCCTCATCTGGTAATAATACTGATAAATGGTGATAATGATAGCATCTGCATTAGAGGTTGGTTGTGAGGGTTAAGTAATCTAACATATTTGAAGTACTCCCAACAAACATGACTACTGCCACCATCAGCCCCGCTGCCTATTACCACCATATCTAGACGACGAGGTCAGTGTGAAGTTAGAAGTTTCAGTTAGAAGCAAAGGACAGAAAATATGCAGTTGTAGACACTCCTTTGAAACCATCCACACCCAAAAACTCTATCAAAGAGATATTGTTTGATTTGTCATTTCTGTTTCTGGCCTGGACTCTCCTGGGAACAAAACCTTTTCACTGAGTGGCCGATTTCCTTTTTTTTTTTTTTTAATAAATATCCACCATTTGTTTCCCCCTAATTACCTGCTTTCCTGTCCACAGAGGAAAAGGCTTCAAGATGGCAGGAGGAAAGAGCTTCACACGCCCCACTTTGTCTGTGAGTCCTCGGTACACCAGCTCCATATACTGCTCCCGGCTGAAAAAGCAGCCTCGAATGGTCATGTTTGCTCCTGAAACCATGTGATCTTGGATCAGCCCTGCCAACGGCTGGCCATCCTACAAATCAAAACAGGTAAGAGAAGGACAAATTAAAAAAACAAACAAACAGAAGCTACATTCTAACTCCTAATCTTGTGCTTTGGAGCTACCCCCTAGCAACAGCCCTCCTTACATCTCCATGTTGTCCAGCCATGGCCACACCTAGCCAGTGCTTGGGCCTCCCATCTTGAGAGCAAACTGCCTCCCAGAGCACATGACCAGGGCTTCCTGACTGGCTCCCACCTTTGCCTTTTGCCCACTGTTCAGTATCAAAAGTGCTTCAAACTCATGCAGGCCCCCTGGCCTTCTCTCCCTAATCCCATCTGCTTCTCGTTAACTTCGGCATATTTCTGGCATTTACGCATAAATTCGGTCTGCCTGCTGTTGGCTGTGTTCTTGTTTTTATATTTTGGTTTTATGCTTTGGTGTTTTTCACACATTTCTGGCCTGGTTCTCCTCTAAATCAGTCACCCATTCAACAAATATTTATGGACCGCCTACTGTATGCCGAGGCACTGGGCGAGACTAACCTTCAATCTATTTTAGTGGCTGAAACACACAGATCCTTCACAATGAGAAAGAGCTAGACGGTAAACAAATGACTGGAGAGACACATTATTACAAAGAATTTTAAATGCCTGTGGAGGAAAAGAATGGGATAGGTCATCACATAGACTTGGGATAGGAGGGGATGGGCAGGAATGGTCTCTGGGGGCATCAACAGTACTGCAGTTTGGCCTGTGGAATGACTTGGACTCAGCCAACGCAGAGAGCGGGGGGTTTGGGGAGAGGTTCCTTGAGAGAGTCATGGGTGGAGAGGGGGCTTTGATGTATGTGACTGCAGAAGGAAAGAATGCCTGATGTCAGTGTGTCTTCATGATCTTGCATGTCATCATGGTAGGCTGTTAGCCACCAGATGCCAAAACATGGGCTTTTAGAGAGTTCCCTGGTGGTCCAGTGGCTAGGGCTCGGCCCTTCCATTGCCATGGCCCCAAGTTCAGTCCCTTGTCAGGGAACTAAGACCCCACAAGAACTGCAATAGGGCCAAAAAAACCCAAAGCCAAGGGCTTTTATAACAGCCCCAGTTTGGATGGATACATTCATCTTTTCTGATCCCCAGTCTCCTGAACCCTATCTGCCAGGTCTGCAGTCACGGTAACATAAGGCACACTAAGGTAAAAATAGACGTGCCCAGTGACGTTTATTACGAAGGCGTTTTTGCTAACTTTCCCCTGTTTATAGGAACTAGAGAAAAATCTTGGATCTGAAGATTGTTATCATTTGCTTATTTGTTAAATACTGTCCAATACTATGGCTGTACTGCATAACTAAGGAACTCTCAAGTGCGGCCATGGAGAAGTGCCAGGAATTTAGCCACACGCACTAATTCAAAGGCTAGAAAGGATGCTTGTCAAACAGTCTAAATATCGTGGCAATGGGCTTTATGTAAACTCAGAGATAATTATTACCAAGGAGCCAGATAGGTGTTGCAGATGGAAGGTGAGATCAGATGGGGCACACAGCCCTTGAGTTATGAACACGGACAAAAAATTATACTCTGCAACTTGTTCCAAAGACAAGGTCTCATTTTGCTTAGGGGAAAAACTGAAAACAGTATTAAGCATTTGACTCATCCCACAGCCCTTTGGGGGCTTCCCTGGTGACTCAGTCGTTAAAGAATCTGCCTGCAATGCAGGAGACATGTATTGATCCCTGGGTCGGGAAGATCCTTAGGCAAGGAGATTGCAACCCACTCCAGGTATTCTTAACCTAGAAAATCCTATGGACAGAGGAGCCTAGCAGGCTACAACCCATGAGGTCCCAAAGAGTCAGAAATGACTGAGCTACTAAACAACAACAGTCTTTGGGGGCAGATATAGATTTTGCCTTTTTTTTTTCCCCTTTAAAGAACATAATTACAAGTTACAGGATCTAGTCAGTGCCTTCTCTTTCCATCTAGAGTTTTCCATGACTAGAAAATTACCTTAATGGCTAAACTGCTTTCAATGCAATAAGCATGAATTCTAGGGAGGAGTGCTGATAAAAGCAGTATACTAAGGGTCTACTCATAATGATGAATTTTCTAAATCTGCTTAGGATCAGAAAGACTATCTCTGGATCAAAAACCCACATAATTGTCAGCTATCCTATTCCACTTAACATCACAGCAAAAAGACATTACAATCAAATGTCTTTGGTCAGGATTCTTAAGAGAATTAGGGTATTCCGTGCCTTGAATTTTCAAGCTGAGTAAGTCAAAGTCAGGAAAGTATGTCTCATGCCTTGTTAAAAAAACTTTCCATGAAGCAGTGGCCCTTAATAGATAAAACAAACAGAAGGGAAAAAAGAAAGAATCCACAAAGAAACATGTAAGTGAAAAAGTGTAACTATTTTCTTGGAAAGGAAACAGCTCAAGTTCCCTTCATCTATTTTAAGAAGACAACAAGCAACTCTACATAAAACTGACAATAAAATGTGCCTAAGTTGGGTACTATGGTTAGTTAAGGAAAAGAAACCTGAAAAATAGAGAAGAATTGGGACAATGAACAAAGAGAAAAGAATAGGGAAATAAAGATACATCAAGAAAAATTAACAAAAAATGGCTTTCCTGGATTAAGAAAACGGACTCTTACCATCTCAGGACTTCGTCATTAAAGTACATGTTTCATTTTTATGCGTGTTATGTGTGTGTGTGTTAAGTCACTTCAGTCGTGTCCAACTCTTTGTGGTCCTAGGGACTGTAGCCCACTAGGCTCCTCTGTCCACGGGATTTCCCAGGCAAGAATACTGGTGTGCGTTGCCATGTCCTCCTCGAGAGGATCTTCCCTACACGGGGATCAATCGCTCATCTTTTACGTCTCCTGCGCTGGCAGGCGGGCTCTTTACCACTAGAGCCACTTGGAAAGCCTTTCATTTGTATACCTATCACCAAAAATAGGATTTCTCCTCTTGGCACTTACACTAAGGGCTACACAAAATTTATCAAGAATCAAAAGCTCTTTACCACTGACAAAAGAAGCTGTCTGAAAGTAAAGTGAATTCTCAGGTCATCTCCTAGAATTGTCTTGTTTTTGTTTCTTACTTTCTTTTTCCTGATTTTTCTTTGGGTTTTTTTTTTAGTGCACAGGTGGCATGTGGGATCTTAGTTCCCAAACCAGGGATAAAACCCCTGCCCCCTGCAGGGGAAGTTCAGAGTCTTAATCCCCAGAACACCAGAAAAGTCCCATTTTTTACTTTTTAAGAAATTAATTTATTGATGAGACTTTATTTTTGTTCTATCTCTGACCCTATACTCACAGGCGGGTAAGCATGTGATGAGGCACATCTGGAATTAAATAGGCCAGCCCCTTTGCAGGACACAGTGCACATAATGAAGTCCCCTATTCCATTTATTCAATGAAAATCAAGTCTACATTGGTCTAGTGAATACTCAAGTTCACTGGCCTAAGCACTTCAGAGCACCCCAACTCTTCATGAGGCTAATGTCCAGAGGTCACTCTGCCAGCAAAAAAATGAACCATCTGCTGTTTACTGGTAGTGTCCACCATGGTGAAATGTGACATTCTCTCCAGCAGGCTAGACAACCAGCACAGTCCTGTTAGCCACTTCTTCCCACAGACCCTCACCCAGGCCCAGCCTCACCTGTCAGGGGGACTAACAACACAGGAGGCTGAGCACACAGGCTTGGTGGGATCAAAGGTGCTGGGTTCGAGTCCCAGCTTCTTCACTGGCTGACAAGTCACTCACCTGTGTTTCCTCACCTGAAAACTGCACTTGCTGCCTAAAGATGTAGTAAGGACTAAGCCAGAATGGTGCAGACTGCTCAGAGTGGTGCCTGAGGCACACGGAGTGCTCAGGACAAAGTGGCTTTTATTGCCACCACCATCACAGCTACAACTGACGTAATTTACACGAAAACACAAAAGGCCAATTTTCAAATTAGTCAATTTCCTTATTTCTTCTAAACTATTAATGTAAAAATTTTTTTTGTTTAAATTTTTTTTTTTTTTTGGCTGCACCACAAGGCATACAGGATCTTAGTTCCCCAATCAGAGATCAAACCCATACCTCCTGCAGTAGAAGCTCGAAGTCTTAACCACTGGACCATAAGGGAAACCCCTGTTAGTAAAAATTAATCAAACTATTTCTTCTAATTTCTTGGGGACCTGAATGGGCCCTTAACCCCTCCTGCTCACGGTCAGCCCCTTCATTAATCAATAGTCAGCCAAGGTGGGCAGAGAAGGGAAAGAAAGTTATAATCAAATAACTGGATCTACAGGAAGCCACAATGGTGTGTCTGATAGGAAAAGAGGCTGGAATGCTGGGATACTGGTCACCTGCCTGGTTCTCCAGGTGGGATAGGGGAAGAGAAATTCCCAGGAGAGGTCAATAACTGATGGGGGACAATCTCTAAGCAGCCTCTATGCTTCCTGGGTGCAGACGCCTCTGTCTCTTCTGTGGAAGGGTGGCAGGGCCCAGGCCAGGAGAAAGAAGAAAAGCCACAAAGATCTGGGAGTTCCGGGCCCCTCCTCCCCACCCCCTTCCACTCCAGCTCTGTGTCCTTGGACATGTCACACCATTTCTTCACATGGGATTGCGGCTGTTAACAGCACCTACTCCAAGGACTGTGGGGAGGAGAAAAGGAGAGGCCTCCAGGGTGCTATGTATGGTGTCTGGCCTTGAAAAAGTGCTTGGAAAATGGCAGGCATGGTTCTTTATTGTTTTATTACTACCCCACATTACAACCCAAATGAATGGTGTGTAATTTGTGAATTGCTGCGACACAAACGGTTTATAAAAGAAGGGATTCACAGCAGAGATTCCGCAGGGAATTTCATCTGGACCCTCAGGATTATGTTCATCACTTAGTTGTGTCTGACTCTGTGACCCCATGGACTACAGCCCGCCAGGATCCTCTGTTCATGGACTTTTCCATGCAAGAATACTGGACTGAGTTACCATTTCCTTCTCCAGGGATCTTCCAGACCCAGGGATCAAACCCTGGGGGTTAAGCTGTCTCTTAAAACCCTCCTTATCTTAAATGATCAAAGTCATCTGTGGACTGTGGGGATCCTCATTGGTGGGGTGCTAAGGCTTGCCAGAGGCTGATATATTGTAGAATCCAAACAGGCTGGAAGACAAGACCTAAGATGCAAGTACTGAACTCAGCTTCCTGGGATGATTGTTACAACTTCTCTTCTGACATCTTAAGAGGTAGCAAGAGAGAAACCTTCTATCTCTAAGCAACTAGGGGGCTGAAGACCTCACCCAGAAGAATCCAAGACCCTCTGCTCCATATGCCCCTGCTTACCAGACCCCGCTGACTCCAGGAGCTGCCTGGGGCCTGGACCTGAACTGCCAAGTTGGAAGCCAGTGATGATCACGGAACGGCCTCAAGGTCAGACCTACCTTGGGAACAAGGTACTGCTGATCGGTGCAGGCCAGGACGTAGGCCTCGGCCCGGCCTAGTTCACTCTGCGGGAAGTGGGCGTTCATCTCATCTCCGTCAAAGTCAGCGTTGTAGGCCTTGCAGTTGGCGTAGTGGAGCCGCAGGACTTTCTCCTCGGGGAGGACGCGGGCGCGATGTGCCTGGATGGAGGGCCTGTGCAGGGTGGGCTGCCGGTTCAGGAGGAGAATGTCCCCGTTCTTCACATGCCGGCACACCTGCGGGCAGAGCAGAGGACGGGCTGAGCAGTGGCCACTCTGGCATCACTGCTACAATGCCAAGGGCTCACCTCGCCCTGGGCTGAGTGTGGTTTTCTGTCTGTCTCATGTTTTACTCAATAAAAAGGGGAACTTTCAGTCCAGACTGAAACTCTAGAAATCTATGAGAAATAACTACTAAGCCCTTCTGGGTCTCAGTGTGCGTGCGTGCTCAGTTGCCAAGTTGTGTCCGACCCTTTTGTGACCCCATAGACTGTAACCCGTCAGGCTCCTCTGTCCATTGGATTTTCTAGGCAAAAATACTGGAGTGGGTTGCATTTCCTTCTCCAGGGGATCTTCCCAGGGACCAAACCCAGGTTTCTTGGCAATGGCCGGCATTCTTTACTACTGAGCCATCCAGGAATCTCAAAATGCTACTTCACGGAGGAAACAGGCCCCTACTACTAAATCCAAATTCAAGAACCAGGCATGGTTAGGGTTCGAACTGGCATGGTTAGGGTTCTTTGGTTTACAAGACAGATGCCTTAAGGTTTTCTGAGAAATAGCTGCTAACCTAGCAGAGTCCTGTCCTACCTCTGGGCTCAGACTACTGCTGTTGTTTAGTTGCTAAGCCATGTCCAACTCTTCATGACCCCATGGACTATAGCCCGCCTGTCTCCTCTGTCCACGGAATTCTCCAGGCAAGAATATAGGAGTGGGTTGCCATTTCCTCCTCCAGGGGAGGGATAAGTCAATGATGCTACAGGCCCCCGTCTAGTAATGCCTGTCTTCTTCAGTCATGCACGACCTTTCTGGAGTTTGAATTCCCCTGAGAATTAATCTGAAAAAAGAAATGGACACATCCCAAGACAACAGGTCTGCACATAACCATAAAACTCCTGGGCTTGAAAGGATTTGGCAGACCTCTAGAATCCCCACTGTAGCCACATCTGAGTATGTTAGTCCAAATGTGAATTCCACATTTCAGAAATACTTGCCCAACCTCATCCTTCAGAGCCAAGACTGAAACTCAAGGGTTCTTGATTCCCAGTTCAATGCTCCCAGAAAATATTTTATGGCACTTAAAAATTAATAACAAGTTTAAATTGCCATAGTTTTTTGGGAAAGCAATTTCACAGCAGATTTTAGAACATTAAAAACTCAATTCCTTTGGGCTTTCAGAATGAAAAAGGTGCCAATGCAAGGTTCTATGAATGATGTTTATGCAGCCGTGTTAACAGTGGCAAACATTGGGAAAAACCTGGCTGCCCCAAAGGGGCATTAGTGGATAAATCATAGTATGTACTATGGAATATTATGTAACAATGAAAAAGGATTTGGTGAGGGGGCACCCAGGCCATGGAGCATGCAGGATCTTAGTTCCCCAACCAGGGATTGAACCCAGGTCCCCAGAAGTGGAAGCTGAGTCAACAGGGACTGCCAGGGATCCTTTAAAAAGGAT
Organism: Neotragus pygmaeus; assembly: GCA_006410875.1. Taxonomy (NCBI): domain Eukaryota; kingdom Metazoa; phylum Chordata; class Mammalia; order Artiodactyla; family Bovidae; genus Neotragus; species Neotragus pygmaeus. The sequence goes on along the minus strand of SJYV01006106.1, from coordinate 1,546,971 downwards.
GACTTAAATGTTTAACAGTCTTGAAAAACTGACAAAAATGTGTTTCAGTAAAAGAAAAACCATCCAGGTGCCATCTAAGGTGATGTATTAGTGTCAGTCGCTCAGTCATATCTGACTCTTTGTGACCAATGGACAGTAGCACACAGGCTTCTCTGTTCATGGAATTCTCCAGGCAAGAATACTGGAGTGGGCAGCCATTCCCTTCTCCAGGATCTTCCTAGCCTAGGGATCAAACCCAGGTATCCTGTATTGCAGGCAGATTTTTTTATCATCTGAGCCACCAGAGAAGGCCATCTAAGGTGACAGGAGGAGGCGATTTTAAACCCAATCCAACTCTACGTGTTTATACACACAAGGACAAAGGTATTTAGATCCTTACTGGGCTGCTCTGTGGTATCCTCAGGGCAGGGGGACATGGAAGAAGAGAAAGATCACCACCTGGACCTTTACACGTCTTAGTGCTATTCATGTTACAATGAGCGTGTGCCACTTTTAGAAAAAATTTTTTAAAGATCTTCAACTATTTCTAAAGAAAGCACGAAAAACTGCACAAGTGATATGCTTACTGTGGGGGGTAAATATAGATGAGAATGTAAACCACAAGTAATTTTACTCTTCAAAGATGACCACTGTTCACACTTTCTTGCTCTTTACCAATGTCAATATGCCAATGGTCATGTCCTCCTGACAGGACACCTCCTCCCACAAAGCTGATTTTAAAGGTCTTTCATCTTTGTTGTTCAGTCGCTAAGTTGTGTGCAACCCTTCTGAGACCCCATGGACTGCAGCATGCCAGCCTTCCCTGCCCTTCACCACCTCCCAGAGTTTGCTCAAACTCATGTCCATTGAGTCAGTGATGCCATCCAATCATCTCATCCTCTGTCATCCCCTTCTCCTCCTGCCCTCAATCTTTCCCAGCATCAGGGTCTTTTCCAATGAGTTGGCTCTTCATATCAGGTGGCCAGAGTATTGGAGCTTCAGCATAATTAACTACTGGGCTTCCTAAATGATGCACAGAGATGCTATTTTAAAAAACAAATGCAAGGAAATTCCCTGGGGTCCAGTGGTTAAAAATCTGTGCTCTCACCGCCAAGGGCCTGTGTTCAATCCCTGGTTGGGGAACTAAGATCCCACAAACCACTCAGTGTGGCCAAAAATATAAAACAAGCAAAAAACCAACAAATGCATGAGGCAACTGCTATCCCAATCATTCCGCATGCTGCCCTCAACAGTCCGGAGGAATTATGGAGATTCAGTGAGTGCTCCTCTAACCCCAAGTCTTCCCTAAATTACTCAGCAGGTAATACGTTGGAGGAAACAAATTACTCAGTCTATTTCTTCTCATGTCATCCACATTATGAAGCTGGATCAGAGAGCTGGTTACAGAGAGGCTAAAGATTAACAAGAGATGCACCCACCAGCCTCCCCTCATTCCTGCTCAGCTGGGCTGAAAGTTTCCTCCAACTCAGGGAAGCAGGGAGCAAACCCCCCAAATTCTAAAAGGCAGCCCTAAAAGTAGCGAGCAGGAACTCGGTCTTTCTGCTCCCCGAGGAATCCAAACCCATCCTTCTCCTGTCCCCACATCCATGTTTCCAAGGAGACCTGGATTCTGAGGATTCCCATGAGTGTCTGCCCAGGGCACGTCATGGAGCCTGAGCTGACTTTGAAGGTCTATTTCTTTAGAAAGGGAGGAACTGGCCAGATCTGTGGCTCAGGCCCCGAAGCCCAGGCTGGGCCTCGGATCAGAGTCTCACAAATTCGAGACATCCTGCAGCATAAGCAAACCCCACAGCTGGGAAGGCTCGCAGGCCCATCTGGCAGGCTCCGGCCAATCCAAACAGAAGCCCTGGAGCACAGGGTGCTCCCCTTGCCAATCCAAACCAGAGGCCCTTCCTTTCTCTTGTCTCTAAATAAATACCATAGTGAAAATTAGCATGCTCCAGTGCCCGGGTCAGGGTTCTCAGCAGCAGACCCAGAGCCAAAGAGCTGCTCTCCGGGCTGACTGCTGGGCCGCGAAATGAGGCTTGGCCAACCCGGCCACTTCCTCCTCTATTTACGGAAGCCAGGGGAAGGGGCAGTGACTTCATTCCTCCCGCTTCTCATCGAACCTGCAGTCTGTCCTGACCTGGGTCTCTCTCTCCAGTCACGTAACCCAGCCCTTTGGCCTAGTTCTTATCTATATGGAAGGTGTTCAGCAAGAAAACTATTTTACAAATTACAAGTAGGCTGTGAATGCACACATACTCGACTATGTGTATAAACATGACATATAACATCACTGAGGTTTTGAAAACTAAAAAGAATCATTCTTAGTCCCCAGGTCCTGATATGTGCATGCATGCTCAGTCACTGCTGTTCTGTCTGACTCTTTGTGACCCCATGGACTGTAGCCCATCAGGCTCCTCTGTTCATGGGATTCTCAAGAATACTGGAGTGGGTTGCCATGCCCTCCCTCCGGGGGATCTTTCTGATCCAGGAATCGAACCTGCATCTCTTACATCTTCTGCATTGGCAGGCGGGTTCTTTACTACTAGCGCCACCTGGGAAGCCCAAGGTCCTGATACAAGGAACACTTCTGCTTCAAAAGGTCCCTTCCTGTCTTTGCCCTGGGAGGGCCACATCCTCAGCTCAGCCCATGGAGCCTCCTGCACCTCAACGTGAACCCGTCCAGTCCACAGGGGGCTGGGGAGAGTGGAGGGTCTGATACCCCGCCCTTGTCCTCAGGGGTTTAGGACTTGAAGTGGAATAGGTGGGGGCCCATGGAGTGACCCCACAAGGCAACGAGGGTGGGAGGTGAGGTGGGACACACAGGGAGGGGGATCCCATGCAAGTGTGAAAGTGGCAAACTGCACACCAGTGCAGTTTTTATAACTAGAGTTTTTTGGGAACACGGCCCAATCCAATGGCTTCATACTGCCCTGGTGGCTTCCACAGTTCATGCTACAAGAGTGGGGCTGAGTTGCTGCAACACAGACCACGTGGCTGACAAAGCCTAAGATGTTGACTCTCAGCTTCCCAGGTGGCTCAGTGGTAGAGAACCCGCCTGCCAATGCAGGAGACGCAGGTTCAGTCCCTGGATTGGGAAGATCCCCTGGAGGAGGGCATGGCAACCCACTCTAGTATTCTTGCCTACAAAATTTCATGACCAGAGAGAGGAGCCTACAGCTGCAGTCCAGGGGGTCGCAAAGAGCCAGACACAAATGGGCGACTGAGCATACACATGCACCTTGGCTGAAAACGTGGGCAGGCTCCTCCCTGGAGGAATGAGGGCCTTCCTGAGGTACAAACCGGCGATGGCTGAGGAGTCTGGGAAGGACAAAGTGTTCCCAGCATGTTCAGGAAGTTCAAGGGCTTAAGGGGAAGTCTGGACAGGATGCTGGGGCTAGGGGAGAAAGCAGAGATAGTGTGCTGATGTGAACTTCAGCCAGGAGACAGATAAGGCCAACCTCCCTTATTTCTCTGCAGCTCAGAATTCATCTCCATCCCCTCTCGTAAGCTGCCCAGCGAGTGCAGTGAGGCCAACCTGCCCTCTCTGAAGCCAACTTCCAACCCCACAGATGTAAAGGGCCACATGAAGGAAGTGTCCCTGTGCATCTGCCTCATCATCACACCCCAATAACATCAGGAACCCCATCATCCTTCTACTTTTGCTCTAGTTGGAGATGACAATGGTTCTGGGTCCAATCCTCCCACTTTGTTCAAATGGCTCTCTTGGGTCACAGGTGGTCTCCGTCTGGGCAAATCTGATGCATTTTCCTTTCTCCCTCTCTTTAAACCTCATATTTAATTTCACAAACACCTCCTATGTACCTTGGGAAGATGCAAAGGTACTCTGGGGCTAGACTTGACTAGAGGTGGGGGACGGATGCTGGCATTGAGAGCAAGCCCAGCTGGCCACCCTCCCTCAGCGTCCCCCCCACCTGCTTCATGCTCCCATGGGTCCCCCGACTTTCTGTCTGCGCTACTTTGTGCTCAAAGAGCTTAACTCTCTGACAGTTTCTTTTTTTCTTTTTTTGGCCACACCATGTAACTTGTCAGATCTTAAGTTTCCCAACCAGGGATCAAACCTGTGCCCTCTACAGTGGAAGCGTGAAGTCTTGACCACTGGACCACCAGGGAAGTCCTGATAGTTTCATTTCTTAACCGGGAGGTCCCACACTTCTCCCTTTTATGTGAGATAGGCCCTTAGGTTCTCTACCATCACTTCAGTTCAAAGGGGCCCAGACGCACCTCCGTCCAGAGCATTCCATCTCCTGCACTGGAAACCATGGCTTCCTTCTCATCTTCTCTCTTCTACAGCTCTGACACCCAGCCTACCCCCAACCCCATCCTCTCCCTTGGAAACATACCCTCCTTTCACCCTGGGGTCCCCCGCAGCCTCCAGGCTGGTCCTCAATCATCTTCTGACGACTCCAAACACGCCCTGCACGCCCACCCTACCTCCTTTCCTCTCCAGCATCATGTGGGTTCAGTCACCACCCTCCGTCACTGTGCTCTTCACACCACTCAACAGTGGTGGCACACTTACGGACTCATTCCCTGGAGTGCCCCCACCAGGCTGTCCACCCTAGGGCAACCAGAGCTTGTCCACGGTGCCTGGCAACGTGCCACACAGCGTGCAGAAGCCCTGCCACCACCTGACCCCACTCTGTTCTCCTCTCTCAGCTTTTCTTTCAAAGTGTCCTACTGTCTCACATGCTTGACTTAATAGCATGGAAGTTATCTTGTGGTTGTCTTGTTTCACCATAAATTAGGAAAAATACACCTTTATTTCTCTTGCATCTTTCACATAGCTCCAAGCAAAACATGGGGCTCCTAAGAATGGCAGAATAGGGGCTCCCTCGTGACTCAGTGGTAGAGAATCTACCTGCCAAGCAGGAGATGAGGGTTCAATCCCTCTCCAGAAGATTCCACATATGCCACAGAGCAACTAAGTCTACGGGCCACAACTACTGAGCCTATGCTCTAGAGCTGGTGCTCTGCAACAAGAGAAGACACCGCAGTAAGCAGCTGTGTGCCACAACTAGAGAGCCGCCCACACTTGCCACAACTAGAGAAAAGCCCATGTAGCAACAGAGACCCAATACACTCAAAACCAAATAAAATTATTAAAAGAACAAAATTAAAATGGCAGGTAAGTCTGTGAACCTGAACACAAACATCACTTAACACATAAGAAAAGAACAGACAGGTGGCTGGACCTGTCTGCCCCCGGCTGCCAAAGCAGAAGACGCAAGGCCTGTTAACCACTGGACCTCGGGACAATGGTGAGATGCCGAGAAAGCAAGGGGACAGGCCTCAGTGAACAGCAGTGGGGACCAGTGCTCACCGAGACAAGGCTTCCTCTCCCTCTCTGACCTCCAACCAAAGCTCCTTCAAGCTTCAATAGTCCTCTGCAGAGCTCGAACCCACCAAAAGAAAACCAAGTGTGTCTAGGCACGTCACAGGGCAAGGGGAAGCCTAACAGGCCTAGATCGGTGAGGACGATGCACTCCATCACTCCCTGATTTGGGCAGTCACCATAAATTAATCCCAAATCTGTTTCACTCCAACAATATCTGCCACTCTTGCCCTGTTGAGGGTTGTTTGTTATACTCTTCCCTGCTGGAATGGTTGTTACCTGACACAGACAGAAGGGATATCACCCACCCATCTTATGCCCTCAGCAGACATTGCTAATTGATCTTGTACTCTTTCCGTGGGAGCCCAGAGAAAGCCTAGGGATCCCTTAATACAGTGCTACAGGTGAGAACTAGCAATCTTCAGAAAGTGAAGCATCAGCTGAAACCAGTCAGTTTTCACAGATACAGAATGTTTCCTTCCTAGCGCAGCTCTCAAACTTCAGCATGCAGAGGAACCCTCCATAGACCTTGTTAACACACAGATTCCTGGGTTCCATTTGCAGAGAGTCTAATTCGGGGTGGGGAAGGTGAAAAAAGGGAGACAAACATGCATTTCCCACTGGCTCCAGGAATGCTGCTGCCGAGGACCACCCTTGAGCAGCCCTGTTTAAGGGCAGCAGATCACAGTAGAGTTATAAGGAAAGGGCATTCCTCCAGGCCCTGGTGTGTAACTGGAATTGTGTTGCCTGCATGGGATGATCAAATGAAGTTTTACTCATGGTGCTGAGGCCCTGGGGAACACCCACAGGTGGNCTCCAACAATATCTGCCACTCTTGCCCTGTTGAGGGTTGTTTGTTATACTCTTCCCTGCTGGAATGGTTGTTACCTGACACAGACAGAAGGGATATCACCCACCCATCTTATGCCCTCAGCAGACATTGCTAATTGATCTTGTACTCTTTCCGTGGGAGCCCAGAGAAAGCCTAGGGATCCCTTAATACAGTGCTACAGGTGAGAACTAGCAATCTTCAGAAAGTGAAGCATCAGCTGAAACCAGTCAGTTTTCACAGATACAGAATGTTTCCTTCCTAGCGCAGCTCTCAAACTTCAGCATGCAGAGGAACCCTCCATAGACCTTGTTAACACACAGATTCCTGGGTTCCATTTGCAGAGAGTCTAATTCGGGGTGGGGAAGGTGAAAAAAGGGAGACAAACATGCATTTCCCACTGGCTCCAGGAATGCTGCTGCCGAGGACCACCCTTGAGCAGCCCTGTTTAAGGGCAGCAGATCACAGTAGAGTTATAAGGAAAGGGCATTCCTCCAGGCCCTGGTGTGTAACTGGAATTGTGTTGCCTGCATGGGATGATCAAATGAAGTTTTACTCATGGTGCTGAGGCCCTGGGGAACACCCACAGGTGGGGTCAGCCCCCTGTGGGGTGTGGGGGGTAGGGGTTGGTGGGGGGGAGCAGGAATAGTTCTCACAGCCCCCCTGCACTGGCACCATAGCTGAAGTCACGGGGGAGCCCAAAAGGAGTAGCCTAAGCCCCTGACCAAATATGCCCATTACTCACAATTTTTGTCCCCTGGGGCTTAGGGGCCCCCGTAGCTGGTGTCAGGAGCTGCTTGGCCACGGCCTCCCGCTGCGTGAGGTCCGAGGCGCTCAGGGCCGTGCGACTGCCGTCCTCGTTGATGACCATAGAGGCTCCGGGGTGCACGCTGGGGCCGTTGATGACAGCCTGCCTCAGCTCCTGAACGTTCCAGGGGGTGACTGGTTGAGGGTAGGTCAGCTTTGTGGCAAACACCTGGAAACAAGGAGGGGATATGAAAATTCAGGGTGGGCAGAGAAAGGTCAGAAGGACCCCTGTGTGACTCAACAGGCTGTGTGACTTTTCCCCTAAGATGCGCACGTGCTCCCTGAGCCAAGAAGGTCCTTCAGCCAAACAAGCACCATCTCCCTGTCTTTTCCACAATCATTTTTCTAGACTTGCTTCCTCCAAGGAAGAGAGCAGGTCTCCTTTTCTAGCAGAGTAATCTGCCCCCCAAAAAGTTATCTGAGAATAGTAATTTATGCAGCAGAATTTTTTTAACTTATTTTAAAATTTCATCGTTTCCTAGTCTGCCAATAAATTCGAGGTCCCGAATGATGGAATATAGCCTGGAACATGAGCTTTAGATAATTGGCGAATACCTGCCCTCAAGTATCACCCTCCTCCACCAGTAATTACCCTCCCCTCACCCCCCCGCAGTCATCACTAATTGATGGTGGCCTGAGCCCAGACATGGCCTCTTAATCTCTTTTATTTGGCCTGAGATAAACCTCATTTGGTCCCCTGATACATGAGAAAATGGCAGTGATCCATTTGACACACCAGGCCTGCACCACACTCGAAGAAAAATGAGTGCCCTGGTTAAGGGAGTTCTGAGCTACTGAGTATTAAAACCCTCTGGTGCTTCAAAAGGCATATACCTACATTAGACTCTTGAGAAATCCCATGGGAAGGAACTCGTTGAACACTGGCCAGCTCGCTGTGAATGGCGCCCCCACCCCAACCCCTGCCACCCTGCCCAGTGCTCCCCGCCCTCTGGCCCTCTCCACCTCTGCTGACACACTGACCACTACCTGACAGAGTATTTATATACGGACTGTACCCAACTTAGGATTTTTTGGACTTTGTAACAGTGTGAAAGTAACATGTATTTGGAAGAAATCATACTATCCATTTTGAATTCTGGTCTTTCTCTGGACTTGTGAAACATGGTGTGATATTCTTGTGAAGGTGCGCAGGCGCAGTGAGCCTCAGCTGCTGGCCGTCAGCCCTGGGATCATAAAAATCCCATACACTTAGAGCCATCCTGTTGTTCATTTTCAGGACAGTGTTCAATAACTTCTATGAGACATTTAACACTATTACAAAATAAGCTTTGCACTGGATGATTGTGCCCAACGGTAGGCTAACATAAGCGTTCTGAGCAGGTTGAAGGTGGGTTAGACTAAGCTATGCTGTTCAGTAGGTTAGGTCCATTAAATGCACTTTTGACATATGGCATTTTCAACTTACCACATCATCATAAGTCGAGGAATATCTTTACTTGTGTTATCTGTTTAAGTGTCTCCACCACTGGAATATAAGCTTCACAGGGACACACTAGTCTTGTCTGGTTCATGACTAGGTCTCTAGCTTATCCCCCAACCTTCAGCTCCTCTGCTTCTGTAACACCTGTCCAGTGCTCAATGGGAAGGGTGTGCACAAGAGATCAAGAGGTAGTTTCACACGCTCTGCTCCTGAAAACCATCCTGTGAGCAACAGGCCACCATGGCCCTAGGCTTAGGGCAGGCCTGAAGGTGGGCAGAGGGGGAACTTCAGAGTCCCTCCAGTACCAAACGAACCCAGATCCAAGAAAGAGAAGACCGCTGAAGGTGGCAAGAGGAGCAACACTAAAGGTCTCTCCCGAAGCTGGGGACCCTGGAGGCACCATGAGCCTAAAGCCAACAGAGGTCCCTGTCCTCCTCTGTCCAAAGAAAGAAATGAACAGGTCACCGGCCCCTCCTCCCAGGGCCTCGGACTCAGGAATGTCACCACTGGGCTTCCCAGTGCTGTTCCCTGCCACCTGACCCAGCTTCCCTGCAGAGACCCCTGGTGCCCAGGAATGAGTGTTCTCTGACTCTTGTCCCCTCACACAAGAGCCCTTGCCTAGGAAGCCCACGTGTGCCTAGGGCACAAGGAGGCAGCACGCAGGAGACCATCAGAACACTGAGCTCTGCTCTCTGCTCCTTGCCAGTCCTCCTCTGAGAGTAGCAGCAGGGCCGTGTGCGAGGAAACGAGCCACTCCACAGGGTGAATTAAACCATCTTCTATTACTGACCTCCAGGCCCATTAAGAAGGAAGACGATGAAGGGGCTGTTGCTAATGAGTACCGCAGCCTCAAGTGGTGGGGAAGTGAGAAGAGAAAACTGGCTCCCTACGGAAACACTAATGGGTGGACAGGGCAAACTGCCTACCCCTGACGATCTGGGAGTGACACCTGCTTCCTGGGGCTCCCTCCCTTCCTCCGCAGCCGACTGCTGATGCCAGGGAAGTACATGGGGCAGAAAGCCCCGCTCCCTCCTCATCTCCGTCATGTATTCCAGCTGACTAGGAAGGTTTAATGACTAGACCAAGCTGGGCAGGAGGAGGAGAGGCGGGTGGGATACACACCCTATAGGCTGCGCTCTGGTGGCCCAGGAGCAGGGGTCTTCCTTGTGGGTGGAGGGTGTCTGGAGACCTGGCGGGAAGTGAGGGCAGCGCCACGCCATGGCCTCGGGGTCCCCTTCTAAGAACTCAATATGGGGAGAGGCAGATGCTGTCTTCACCCAAGCCACCGTGATGCCACACCTTCTCCCCAGCCCTCCTCGCCACTCCCATCTGCCCCCTAGCAGCACGCACCATGGGAATTCCAATCTCGTTGGTGTTGATGTACATGTCCGGGCAGATGACGGAGCGGGCTGCATAGTCTACGCGCTTCCCCATCATGTGCTTTCGGAACAAACCATCCTTCTTCTCCAGGATCTTCACGGGGGAAAAGGCCACAGAAATCATTAAAAAAAATTTTTAAATCAAGACTTAAAAATATTAAGTTGTTAGAAAATATATGTTGCTGTTTTTTAGTTGCTAAGTCATGTCCAACTCTTTTGTGACCCAATGGCCTGTAGCCCACCAGCCTTCTCTGTCCATGGGATTCTCCAGCCAAGAATTCTGGAGTGGGTTGCCATTTTCTCCTCCAGGAGATCTTTCCAACCCAAGGGTGGAACCCATATCTCCTGCATTGGCATGTGGGTTCTTTACCACTGAGCCACCAGGGAAGCTCTAAAACATATCTATGCCATATTTAATTGTGGGCATAACTTAGCAACTGAGCATGGCATGAAAGATGATACTTCTATTATTCACAAGCGTGTATGACGGTAACAGGTTGGCAAAAAAGGATAGATAAACCCAAACTTCTGGGCCAACCCAATACTATGCACATCTTTATTATGTTTGGGTTTTTTGGTCTGCAATTTTAGTTTCATTCACTTCTTCAGTTAGGACCATCTTTTATTAATATCTTCTTTTACTCCTCTTTCAATTATTTTATACAGTTGAAATCAATCTTTCATATTTTACACTAAAAAATAATAAAATAAAAAGTAAACCAAAACTACAGTAGTGCCAATTGGTTAAAATAAAACAGTCACTGTCAAGGAAAAAGAACAAGTATGGTTACTATTTTCTTCCTTAAGACAAACACATTTATTACTTAACCCCTTCGGCTAGCAATGGGGACCAACTGCTCACCTGTCTAATGCCGGGGTACTTTTCCATCATTAATTTGTCCATCTCGCTATCAAACACAATATTAACATGGCTCTGAAGGCGAATCCAAATGTTGTAAAGTCTGTCTGTGAGGGACTGGCCTGGAAGCTGACTCAAAAAGGATCGGTCCATAGCCATCAGAGAGTCTTTTTCCTGCCAAGACAAAACCAAGAAAAACGGGCGTGATGGAAAGCCCTCAAGAAGGCTAGGCCTGGTTCCACTTTTCTTTTTCACTTGAGCTCTGACAAATGATGAACTCTGAAGTTGGCCTTTATGTCTTTTGAACTTGACAGATTTGTGGCCCAAGTGCTCATAAATCGATCTTGTCTGTGTGCACTGACAACATATGAGGCGGTAAGTTGCCCTAGAGCACCATCGACTGACTGACTGGCCACCTGGACTGACCCCCTTGGGCTGGGTATGTATGACACAGGAGAGAGACAAATGGTCCCTTGACCCAGTGGGTCAGAAGAGAGAAGAAACCTGTCAGCGTTGATGGAAGGGGGATCCAGTAAGTGAGAATGTCATGCAGCCCACTGGTGATAAAGTGGGCCTGTCCTCAATCCTGAGGAACAGAAGACTTCTCAGTTATAGAGAAGACAGGTGTGGTTTCTATTCTGGCTGAAGGAGCCTCCCAGGGCCCCCTGTATGATGACAGCACCCCTGTCAGACTAACTCACTTCTGAAGGCATCAGCTGACTCGGGGCCACACGCCTACTTGTGAAATGGGTGAGACCAGTCTCACTGGTGTATCCTCAGTGCCTGGAATGGCGCATGCCTACTCACACCCAGGCATTCATGATTCACGAGAGGGCCACTGTGCAAGTATGGGAAGAAAGAACTCTTGCTATTGATCAGATGGAAAAGAGGGCACTGTGACTCCAGGCAGCAATGACCTCAGGAATCTGAGAGGATGCTGCTCATTTCTGCCAAGATTTAGCTTTTTTCTTGGACAAAGGCTACCCTACTTTCAAAAGACATCAACATGAAATCCTTAGCTCTGGTCACTGGACATGGCAATCCTATGGCCATCTCTTTGAAACTAGACCAGGACCTGCAGATGGCAGATATCTCTAATATTGAGCACTTTTTAAAAAAGCACATTTACACAGGCAAATCAGAAAACTTAGCAAAACCAAAGAAACCCAAGCAGAAAGGCTGAGTAACCCAAGCACGGGTGTCCCTGACAGACTGTGGCGCCACCTGGTGACAGACTGGTCCCACCAGGGAAGGGCGCCTGCCAGCCTGTCTGGTCTACTCAAGGCTGAGACAGTCCTTCCTATTTGCATTTAGAAAGCATCTTAAAGCTGGGAAGGATGTCAGCAATCTCGACAAACTTCTTGAGTGCCTGACTCATCTTTATACCCACTGTAGACCTAGCACACTAAAAGGGATTCAGGAAACGTTTGCTGAAACAGGAAAATGGAATTCAGCTCCACTGTTTATTGGGGAGAAAACTGAGCCCCAAATCTGACACTCCTATTCCAGGAAACTCCTCCAAATGCCAACACTGCCTTCCTGACCCTGATGCTAGAGATCTTCACGAGCCAAAATCAGAGCTAGGTGGCATGGGTCTCTGGTACCAGAGCCCAGTAGGGGCAGGCTCAGAGCCTGAGGACCACAGACTGTTCTTTCTAGAACTGCCAGTGAGAGCAGGTAGCTCAGACCACAACCACAGGTAAAACCTCCCCACAGATCACTCATTTTATGGGAGTGGAGATGGGAACAAGAAACCAAAGCAACTCAATCAAGGTCCCTGGGCATGGTCACTGGGGTCATGCTCAGACCCACACTTTCCCCCAGACATTGCCCGGTCCTCCCAAACCCATGGCTCACACACAACCACAGGCAAGCATGGGAACCAGTACCAACCAGTACCTCCCAGGACCCATAGCATTCTGCACCCATAGCGCAGGAAGCTAGAACTGACATCAGCTCCTGACCTCTTCTGTGGTGGGTGGTGCCACCTCACTTGGCAGCTCCTGTTCTTGGGCCATCAGTGCCAGAAGTTTTCGGATCAGAACCACGTCCTTCATGACAGCCTGCAAGTTCACCGTCTGCCCGTTGGTGAACATCTGGTCCCCAAGGCGGTTGACAGGGCGATACCTGCAGGAGGACATGTGGAATCAGTGAACACTTCCTCAGCCTCTTACCCATCCCTACTCACACCCCAAGCTCCAAAAGAAACCCACATTCCTCTTGCACTCAGGAAAAATGAAAAGGAAAATAGTCCCCCCACCACCTGCCAGCTGGGAATGGAACTGCTGCTCTATTTTTCAGCACCTTTGACCCTTCCTTTCTCTCCCAGAGGTCATTATTCAATTATTCCATAAACCTTTTTCAGGTGAAATAAAGCCAATGAAAGGGTATTACCTTGAGGGTGGTACCACCAAGAAATCCAGAAAGAACATACTGGGGTTGAACCTGGACTCCATGCCAACATCTTCCAGTCCCAAAAATAGGTAGTTCAGAAAAAACCCTGTGTTTGAAATAAATCAAAAAGATCATTTAAACCTATACATTAAGGGCATGGAAGGATGACCACAAAATTTTTACAAAAAAACCAGAATATAGGACAATAGGGAGAATAAGACCACATGTGTCTTCATAAAAACTAATGAAGGAATTGCCTGGCAGTCCAGTGGTTAAGACTCTGCACTTCCACTGCAAGGGGTGCAGGGTCCATCCCTGGTCAGGGAACCAAAATCCCACAAAATAAACAAAAATGCAATATTAAAAAACAATAATGAAAATAAATAAGCAAATAAAATACATTTTTTAAAAAAAAGGTGAGTTACACTGCACCTTCAAGACACATGTCAAACTGTATTAAGCAATGCCCACCCACAGCTATCATTTAATGATCAGGCTCAGTTACAGTAATCATCAAGGAATCATCAAGGAATAAAGACATTTCCCACACTGTAAATCATCAATGACAATATACCCTGAAGCCTGCCCCAAATCTATGGTTCAGTTTCAGGAGAGATCTACAAGAATCACAATTTTGAAAACATAAAAAGGCAGGGTAAAGGAGTCCAGGAAGTCAATGGGCTGTTTCCTTAGCCTGGCACAGCACCTTCATTTTTCCAAAGAGCTATGAGGTGTTCTTGAGCACTGGAGGGTGTCAGGTATCCTCGTTTTCCCATCTGAGCTTCCTCAATTCCTGGAGTGGAAGAGGGCAATCGAGCACAGTAAGTCAATTACAGACACTCTTTCCGTAATAGAATTTAGCAATTCCTTTCCCCACTCCTCCAAGCCTGCAATCTGACCAAAAAAATCAATCTCTAGAGACTTCCCTAGCGGTCCAGTGGCCAAGGCCCCACACACCCAATACAGAGGCCCTGGGTTTGATCCTGGATAGGAGAACGAGACCCCACATGCTGAGGCAGCCAAAGAAACAAATTAAAATAAATAAATATGTTTTTTAAAAAGTCAATCTCTAGGACAACCTACTCTCTGCTGTGGATTTTTCTCCTCCTTAATCTAATTTCTAAAGTAATGGCAATCAAACAACTATTGTATGAAACCTAAAAGGTAGAGCCAAAGGGAGAAAAAAAAATCACCCACAATTATATCATGTTATCACCATGACCACTTTTATATATTCTTTTCTGGTCCTTTGGTTTATAAACTTTTAGACCATTATAATTTCAGGTGCGGATTTACTCTGTACCACTTTGCTAATTTAGTGTCATCTTATGAGCATTTCTGCATGTTGCCCTATAGCTTGTGTCTCACCATCACTTTTATTTTATTTATTTATCTGGCTGTGTCGGGTCACTTAGTGGCGGCACACAGGATCTTCCGTTGCAGTGTGCAGGCTTACTTGCTTTATGGCACATGGGATCTTAGTACCCCAACCAGGGAGTGAACCCACATCCCCTGCACTGCGAGGCAGATTCTTGACCACTGGACCACCATGGAATCCCTTGCCATCATTTTTAATTGCAGCATGATATTCCTGAGAGGATGTTTTGTAAGTGCCTTAACCACGTTCTAATAGTTGGACATCGGAGCTGACCCCAATTTTTTTTATTACTCTAAGTTACACTGTGATAAATAGCTTTAGGCACATGGCTTTTACCAGAAAGGTTCACAGCAGGAGAATTATGGATAAATGAAGATGAACATTTTTATGGGTAAATGTATATTCAGCTTCTTCTTACAACTATCATGCTGGTGATTAAGTAGGTAGATCTTGATTTCTCAGATTAACCAAGATCATTCTGGGATACTCTTTAATCAGCCACTCCCAGAGTAAGTCACATTCAGGAGGTGTGGCCCCAAGCATTCAGATGATTAAGAAAGTGAGTAATGTGACCTCTAGGTTCAAAACTATCAACTTCAGCCTTAGTATAGTGGTGAGTATCCCCTCCCGTCAAAACCATCAACCTCTTTTGGAACACATTCATCAAAATTATATACTGCTTGGGAATTTCCTGCCAGTCTAGTGACTAGGACTCAGTGCTCTCACTGCCGAGGGCCTGGCTTTGACCCCTGGTCAGGGAACTAAGATCTCACAAGCCTTGTGGCTCACAGCACCCCACCTCTCCCTACAAAATCGCTCAATATATAATTTTTAATGCACTTATCAGGGTAGAAACTGTGTCTTTCTGTGTTCCTAACAATTAACAGCATCTAAAGGGTTGCTAACAGTCAGACAGGACTGAGCTAATTCACTTTCACTTTTCACTTTCACGCTTTGAAGAAGGAAATCGCAACCCACTCCAGTGTTCTTGCCTGGAGAATCCCAGGGACGGGGGAGCCTGGTGGGCTGTCATTTCTGGGGTCACACAGAGTCAGACATGACTGAAGCAACTTAGCAGCAGCAAGACCCAGCAGATACTAAGTTTTCACTGGCTTAAATAAACATGTTCAAAATACTGTAAGATAATCTATATCAAAAAAAACCCCACTCTTCTCTTTTTTCTATATTTGTGAAACCCAGCTTCATTCACCTCTAATTCTCTACTTGGTTTCTTTACCAACTGTAGAAGATACATCATGGAAAGTTTTAGAGAAATTTGTAAAACAAATTAGAAAACAATTAATAAGATGTACCATAATTTATTTAATTAGTCTCTACTAACAGGCCTTTAAGCTATTTCCAATTCAAAACTACTTAATACTGTGGGCATGCATAATTCTTAGGATAAGATCATAAAAGCGGAATTGTTAGGTCAAGAGTGAACACATTTAAAACTTTGATTCCTATAAAAGCAGAACATTTGAACCAGTTAATGCAGTTGAAGGAAGTGAGGAGGAATACAACGGAGAGAGGCTCTGACCTTTGGGGATAAGCCAGACATAAGAAGCTATGGGTGTTCAGTGGGGAGAAAAGACCCCATTAACCTAAAGGACAATTCTGTGGGCATTTCTGGAAACTTCTTTCTCACTAATCTGCCTTGATGAACTGAGGAAGATGAGCAGCATCTGGGAGCTCTCTTCAGCTCCTGACTCAGAGCTGCTAGTGCAGGAAGCAGCCCCAGCACAGTTTAACCCGTTAAGGCAGATGGAGGTCATTCACTCACTGGCTTTGAGTCAGAAGAGACTTGCGGAATGCCACCTCCTCATATGGACTGCACCCTTCCTAACCAGGCACTTTTTGAGCCTGAAAAAATGCTATTTGCCTCAGGGACTTCCCTGGTGGTCCAGTGGCTAAGACTCCGTGCTCCCGATGCAGGGGGCCCGGGTTTCATCCCTAGTCAGGAAATTAGATCCCACATGCCACAGCCAAGAGTTTGCACGCCATAACTAAGACCTGGCATAGCCAAATAAATGCATAAAAATGAATATTGAGAAAAAAATACTATCCAGTGACCTTGTTTAAAAAAAAAATGAAATCTGCTTCAACAGGACTTCAGAACAGTTGTTAACATGTATTTAGTTTAGCTCCAAGAACTCCTATATAAAAGAAAAAAAGTTGGGAAGTCAAAGAGTGGGGAAGATTGGCTCATGGTGGGCGAGGCACCTTGGCTGTAAGAGGTCTCACTTGAAAACGCTGCATAATGGGGCTTGAATAGCACACTGGTCATGTGTGAATTTCACAAGCTAACAGCACTCCTAGTGAGATCAGGAGTAGGTGGGGACCACTGAGCCACAGGCCTGACTGCATGGCCCCATTAGATACCAGGGATGTGGCCAGATCATTCATCCAAATGCTTACTTGCCTCTGTATCACCTCTCCCTGGAGTAACTGACCTGCCTCACTCACAGCCTTCCCTGAGAATGGAGGCCACAAGGTCAGGTTGCCAGCTTGGCACTGGGCTCAGTCACAGGATGTTTCTGGGCATAAGGCTGAGCGCCCAACAAGTAAATGCCTGCTAAATACTACCAATCCAATCCGAAAACCATCCAAGACCACTGCTGACTTGTTTCTGATGCACAGGATTTTGGTTGGCACCATCATATTTTCATAGTTGCAGTGACAATTACTCCAAAGAATTGGTTTGGCAAAGGCGCTTAAAGGCTGCCTGTTAGATATCTGCCCCAAATAGCTATCCTCTAGAATTCTGACCACCTTTCTTCTCAATCTATGAATATTCCCTAAAGTGCCCTGAAATCTAGAGTAACAGTTTCCAACCTTAAAAATTGTTTTAAGGGCTATGTATAGTACAGGAAAATCCATCCTTGTGTCTGTTAATGGTCAAGCATTAAACACACTTTCTAAATGCAGTGTAGTATCCTGGACTGGATCCTGGAACATAAGGAGGACATTACTGGATAAACTGGGCTTCCCAATGGCTCAGAAGGTAAAGAATCCACCTGCCAATGCAGGTTACAGTCCACGGGGTCTCAAAGAGTCAGACATGACTTAGTAACCAAGCACACACTGGATAAACTGGTGACATTCAAATAAAGTTTGCAGGTCAGTTAACAGTAGTATACCAATGTTAATTTCTTAGTTTTGATAAACGTGCCATGGTGATCTAATATGTTTCATCAGGGCAAACTGAGTAAAAAGTACGTAAGAATTTCTACAGCATGTCTGCAATTCTTCTATACATCTAAAATTTAGTCTAAAATAGAAGATTTATTTTAAAGTAATAAACAAGTTTGCTATACTATGGTCTAACTGTTTATTATTTCCTCAAGATTCATGTGTTGAAAGGGCTTCCCTGGTGGATCAGTGGTAAAGAATACACCTGCCAATGCAGGAGATGCAAGAGACTTGGGTTTGATCCCTGGGTCAGGAAGATCCCGTGGAAGAGGGCATGGCAACCCACTCCAGTATTCTTGCCTGGAGAATCCCATGGACAAAGGAGCCTGAGCCTCGTAAGCTACAGTCCATGGGGTCGAAAAGAGTCGGGCACAACTGAGGCGATCTGGCATGCACGCAGGCACAAGGTGTCCAAAACAGGTGATGCTTTTTCTGCCCTAGCACACTGACTGCATTATAATAAATGAACAGCCAATATCCACATAGCAAATTCGACATAGCAGGCACTGGGCTCAATATTTCAAATGGAAAATCTTATTTAATCTTCACTACTTCAGAAGAAAACCCAGAAAGTATTGTTCAGTTCAGTTGCTCAGTTGTGTCTGACTCTTTGCGACCCCATGAATCGCAGCACACCAGGCCTCCCTGTCCATCACCAACTCCTGGAGTTCACTCAAACTGATGTCCATCGAGTCAGTGATGCCATCCAGCCATCTCATCCTCTGTCGTCCCCTTCTCTTCCCGCCCCCAATCCCTCCCAGCATCTGAGTCTTTTCCAATGAGTCAATTCTTCACATGAGGCGGCCAAAGTATTGGAGTTTCAGCTTTAGCATGAGTCCTTCCAGTGAACACCCAGGACTGATCTCCTTTAGGAT
>SJYV01006106.1:1496556-1526587 GCA_006410875.1 Neotragus pygmaeus | reverse complement strand
TTTCAGAATTTTCCAGTTTATTGTGATCCACACAGTCAAAGGCTTTGAAGGCAGAGGAACCCGCAATCAAATTGCTAATATCCACTGGATCATCAAAAAAGCAAGAGAGTTCCAGAAAAACATCTATTTCTGCTTTATTGACTATGCCAAAGCCTTTGACTGCGTGGATCACAATAAACTGTGGAAAGCCTTGTTAAACAAACTTAAAACTACAAAAATGAAAATGCAGTAGTACTAATTCTCTAAAATTTCTTCCCAGGTACCCCTAAGAGCAGGGCAGAGCTGAGTGGGAGACACGCTATTCCAGGGATCTGAGAGGACAGCTAGAGC
Organism: Neotragus pygmaeus; assembly: GCA_006410875.1. Taxonomy (NCBI): domain Eukaryota; kingdom Metazoa; phylum Chordata; class Mammalia; order Artiodactyla; family Bovidae; genus Neotragus; species Neotragus pygmaeus. The sequence continues at coordinate 1,526,257 of SJYV01006106.1, read as the reverse complement.
AGCCTGCAGGAGGCGCTAATGTTCTTTAAATGATCACAGTTTTTCTTTAAAATTCACCTACATTTTTTATTTTTAAATATACATATTTTTTATTTTGGCTGTGCTAGGTCTTTGTTGTGGTGCGCGGGCTTTATAGTTGTGGCACATGGGCTGAGTTGTCCCGAGGCATGTGGGATCTTATCTCCTGGACCAGGAATGGAACCAGCGTCCTCTGCATTGGAAGGTAGATTCTTCACCACTGGACCACCGAGGAAAATGTCCCTCACCTACATTTTAGTTCAAAATATATCCACATTTGTTTGACAACAAAATGGTTTGAACTATCTATCAAGTTAAATCTCTTAACCTCTTCCTCAAAAATCTTTCAGAATACTGACCGCCTGAGGCAAGAGGCGCCTCATTCCGGCCGTGGGGCCCCGCCTGGCGCTGTACACTCGTGGCAAGGACTAGCATGCACCAGGACGCCCGCTGGCTCTAAGACCCCAGACACCCACCGTCTCTGGCCCACCACAAACACACAGCCAAGAAGCACGTGGTACAGAGGACCAGGGATCCCCAAGTCGTGGGACACGTCTGATGGTCACACGTGAGAAACACACGGAGGGCCGCCCAGGGCTGGCTTACCCTGGGGCTCGGTGTCCTTCTGGTCAGCTCTCCTGTGCATCATGGCCGGATACGTGATGGTCAGTTTGCTATTGTGCTCCTTTCGGACCACTGACCGCCCAGTTCTAGACATGAGGACAGTTGTGAGGAGAGAGGAAAAAAACCCAACAATGTAAAATCTGAGATATGATACAAATGAACATATCTAAGAAACAAAAACAGACTCACAGATTTAGAGAAGAGACCTGTGGCTGCCAAGGGAGAGGGCAGGTAGGTGAGGGAAGATTTGGGAATTTGGGATTAGCAGATGCAAACTATTATGTATAGGATGGATAAACAGCACAGAGAATGATATTCAATATCCTACAATAAACCATAAGGAAAAAATATGAAAAAGAATACATATAGATGTATATAACCAAATAACTTTGCTATATAGCAGAAATTAATACAATAGAGTAAATCAACTATACATCCATAAAATAAAACTTAAAAAATCAGAGGCAAGTGCCTAGGACTCACTTGCAGTGGGGACATCTCTTAGCAGTCATATGTACCTTCCAGAAGACAGAGATGAGTTTGCTCCTGCTCTCACAGACATTTTTCACCTGTTAAAAAGAGTCAAAAAGTCTGAGTGCCATCCTGAAGAGAATCTAGTAGGTATACATTTTGTAGTTTTCACCTATTATTGAAAAATCAGAGGAAGCCACCCCATTTCTTAAAATTCTCCACAGAATCCTAACATAACCAAACACTGCCAATCACTAACTGACTTCTTTAAGTTTCCTCATTCATAATAGGGGAAACTTACCAAGCTGTTACTAAGATGAAGAGATCATGAGGGCAGTGGTAGGCTTGGAAGACAGCAAGGATCAATAAATTTAAATAATTTAAAAAATAAATAATTAAATTAATTACATAATTTAATTTTAAATTAAACCTGAGACAGCAGCTGCTATTTCCCCTGGATGGACCTCAGGGCTTTGAGGCAAGGCACGTCCACAGTTAAGTAATACTAGTGGTTTGGAGCTAGTTCTGCAAACGAGACCCACCCTGGGGGCTTTTGTACCCCTCTGTGGGGTCCCAAGCCAAACCACTTAAGTCATAATCTCTGGTGTGAAACTAACTTGGGCATTAGGTAAACCAGATCTCAAGATTAGCCCTGCAGGTTGATTACCTACACCATTCATTGGTTGAATAAATTAACACTTACACAGATGCTATGGGGGACTGGGGAGGCAGTGGTCACTTAGCACTGGAGAGAGAAACAAGAACAGGACATGGGCCTCAATCTCCAAGTGAGACATAAACCAGAACCTCACTGGACACTGTACCCAAAGCACCTATTTTCTTCTAACCTTCTCCTCAGTTCTACAGGCAGGCATCAAAGATGAGGAACGAGTGGCTTGGAGACGGATATGTAACTTACAAGGTCACAGGCTTCATGAGAGGCAGGGCTGGGATCCAAAGCTGACCCAGGTCCGCTTTGGGAAGCCAAAAAAAAAAGTGTTTGACTCTTTGCAACCCTATGGACTATAGCCTGCCAGGCTTCTCTGTCCATGAGATTCTCCAGGCAAGCATACTACAGTGGGTTGCCATTTCCTGCTCCAGGGATCTTTCCCACCCAGGCATCAAACCCGGGTCTCCTGCATGGCACAGGGATATCTTTATTGTCTGAGCCAAGGGATAAGTCAAAGACAGTGTAGCGGGAACTGTGATAATTATGCTAAAAACCAAGTGTTCAGGGAACAGAGAGATGGGATAACTCACTTGTGCACCCTGGGATCCCAGGAGGTTGTTCTGCAGGATTTTGATTGTATATTGTTCTAGCTCTTCCTGAATTTCACAGGCAGTAGGATGAGCATTTTCTTCCAGAAACTGAAAAACAAGAGAAATGTGATCAAAGTAAAGCAAGTGCATGACGAGCAGCACCAGGGGCAGCCCCTCCAGGGTGTGGAAAGCTTTATCTGAGGGGAGAGGAAGGAGAAACCTCAGGGGTGCTGTGGTGCCTTTTCAAAACAGTTTGGCCACATTGCTGGTTTAAAAAAAATAAAAATAAAAATTGAGAATGTCCTGGGACTTCCCTGGTGGTCCTGTGGCTAAGGCTCCAAGTTCCCAATGCAGGGGGCCCAGGCTGGATCCCTGGTCAGGGAACTAGATCCCACATACCACAACTGAGAATCCACATGTCACAGTGAAGACTGAAGATTCCACTTGCCACACTGAAGACCCAGCATGACCAAATAAATAAATAAACAAATATATGTAAATGAGACTATTCAGCTTCCAATGATAGTGGGCTAGATTAAGGCTTCCCTGGTGGCTCAGAGAGTAAAGAATCTGCCTGCAATGCTGGAGACCTGGGTGCAATCCCTGGGTTGGGAAGATCCCCTGGAGGAGGGCATTGCAACCCACTCCAGTATTCTTGTCTGGAGAATCCCGATGGACAGAGCAGTCTGGTGGGCTACAGTCCATGGGGTCACAAAGAGTCAGACATGACTGAGTGACTAAGCATAGCACAGCACGCAGATTATCAAGTCCAAATGAAAAATTAAAAACAAAAAAACAAAAAAATAGGATAAACTAGTTTTTTAAATGTAAAGTTCCGAAGAGTTGTCAGAACTGTGAGGGATAATCAGGCCATAATGAAGGGAAAATGGGGATCCAGGTCAAAGAGCCCAGGGGCCAACGCTGCTCTGAGCAGGGCTGCTGCATCGCCCAGCACTGGGGCAGCCTTCAGCGTAGCTATGTCTCTCCGAGGAAGATGCTGACAGAGTTGGGATGCTCCCCGGAGCTGTACAACATGGCAGCGTGGCCTCAGAAACATTTTACAATCCAGTAATTTTGAACTTTTCATTGTGAGGGTCTTAAATCATGAACAGGACAGAAATCAAAGCCTAGAGTTAGTGAAAGGACAGGAATCAAACAAGGTATCTTCCTGCCACATCCCATCCCATAAACACAGAAAGCTGGGGACCTGAAGGACTGTGCCCTTGGGAACTAGATGAGCCCTGGAACAGAACACCTGGATTCCCACGGCCTGCAGTCCAGGGAGCCTTCAGCCTTGACTGTGGACTCTGATGGTCCCAGGTCACCAAGCACAGGGCAGAAGCAGTAAGAAGCCTCTCCGGAGAAACGGGGCAGCATCCTAGACCTCAAATTATTCCTACTAAGAATTTGCTAAGTACAGTGTTGTTGCTTAGTTGCTAAATTGTGTGAGACTCTATCTGACCCCAAGGACTGTAGCCCACCAGACTCTTCTGTCCATGGGATTTCCCAGGCAAGAATGCTGGAGTGGGCTGCCATTTCCTTCTCTAGGAGATCTTCCCGACCCAGGGACTGAAATCACATCTCCTATATTGGCAGGCAGATTCTTTACCACTGAGCCACCAGGGAAGCAAGTACAATGACAAACTGTCAAAAATAAGCACACCAGGAGGAAAAAGAAGAGAAGTTTCTGGAAATAAGGACTATAGTTTGATGTTGAAGGCACTCATACCAGTGATGGTTACTTTATAAATCTTTATTAGAATGTGGGTATAATTAATGAATTTCTGTGTATATACTTCACCCCAAAATATTTTACGGTAGTGGGCATCCTGAATAATTTTACACTAACAGATCTGATACTTTAGACAAAATGGACAAATTTCTGCATGATAAGTTGTTTGAGTCGTGTCCGACTCTGCGACCCTATGGACCACAGTCCGCCAGGCTCCTCTGTCCATGGGATTTCCCAGGCAAAAATACTAGAGTGGGTTGCCATTTCCTTCTCGAGGTTTCTTCCCAACCCCGGATGGAACCCATATCTCATGTTTCCTGCAGTGGCAGGTGTGTTTTTTACCACTAGCACCACCTGGGATTCCAAAAAAGTATAATTTACTCTGAGTAAAGGTTTAAGAAAACCCTTCTCTCTCAACACACAGCTCTCTCTTGGACAAATCTGACCTGAGATTAGTTTTTTAGCCACGTGCACACACAGATACGGTCTTGTTTTGAATGCTTTTCTCACCTCGTTTGGGCTCTGACAACCCACAGCAGGTCGCATCTCTGTGCGGAAGCCTACCTGCTCTGCCCACCTAATGTCATTAAGACTGAATTATTCAGGAAAGGGAAGGGGAAGAGGGAAGGTGAACGGTTTCCCTTTGTAACAAGAAGCAAGACAAGGATGCGTGCTGCCCCTTGAACAAAGTCATGTAGATCCTAGCCACCTAATTAAATCTGAACAAGAAGTGAAACATAAAAAGGCTGAAAATAAATAAACTTACTATTACTCACAGGTAATATGAGTGTGTTGAAAAACTGAAAAAATCTACAAATGAAGTATTAGAATTGATGAGATCCTTGTCTCATTGAATTGTCATACCCTGACGAATAACCAGGTTATTTCATACAAAAGTGAGTAATATTTTGATCTACCAACCAGAAATGAATTTTAAATAAGATATTCATAATAACACCAGGTCATCCCTGGTCGCTTAGACTGTAAAGAATCAGCCTGCAACGCAGGAGACTTGGGTTCAATCCTGGGTTGGAAAGATTCCCTGGAGAAAGAAATGGCAACCATTCCAGTATTCTTGCCTGGAGAATCCATGGACAGAGGAGCCTGGTGGGCTCAGTCCATGGGGCTGCAACGAGTCGGACACAACTGAGAGACTGACACTTTCACTTTTTACTAGGTTATTAATTATTAATCATGAATAATATATTTATAATAGCACCAGGTTATTATAAATCACGAAGAGAATGTCTCTTTACAAGAGAGATCTGGTGGTCACCATCCATTCCAAATCACCAAACCCAGTATCACCAGTAGCAGAACAACTGGACAACAGGTGCCTCCTAAAATAAGGCAATACAAAGGATTCTATATCATGTAGGTATAATCTTACCGAAATGTGAATCTCATGAAGAAAATAATTGGACAAATCCAGAATGTGAGAAGTCCACAAGACAACTAGTCTTATGTCTTTGGAAAGAAACTCCCTATATTAAAACATATTACTTAAAGCAGACGAAAGAGATATAACCATTCAAAGTGATGATGAACTCTGGTTGGATCCTGGGTTTGGGGGGGAAAAGCACACTGATGGATAAAATTGTATTTGTATGTTGTTTTCACGAACATTTCTTTATTATTCTTATAGCTTCATGTTTTCAAGCCTAGTTATTTGTACTCAAAGTCACCAGACTTAAAGCTCCAGCATTCTGGTGACCTTTCTTTTTGGCTGCACTGGGTCTAAGCTGCTGTGCATCTAAGCAAGTGGGGGCTACTCTCTAGTTGCGGGGCTCGGGGCTTCTCACTGCAGTGGCTTCTCCTGTTGCAGAGCTCAGGTTCTAGAGTGTGGGTTCAGTAGTTGTGGGCCACAGGCTTAGTTGTTCCACGGCATGTGGAATCTTCCCAGACCAGGGATGGAACCCTGCATTACCAGTGGACCTCCAGGGAAGACCCTGGTAACTATTCTTAGGGGACTATTCATACACAAACAGCTCCTGTGCCTGTCACTCTGGCTTGTCTGATTACCAGGATAGTCACATTACCTACCCTGTAGAGAATTCTCTCCAGCTCATACACTGCTTGCAGGGCCCCAACTTCCAGGACTCTCAGCTGGCAGAGTAAGAGGTGAACCACAGCCCGGGGGCAGGTCAGCATGTGACAGTTTAAACAGGAGCCCCGGAGCAACAGGTAGAGTTTCTGAAGAGAGGGAATAAAAAGAGACAGGATATTAGAAAGTGACATAGCAGTCAAAGTGATTTTCAACATACATACTTACGGTTTTCGTTTCTATGTCAGCAGTTTACCCCTTTAAGAATTCCACTTTGACCTGTTGCCTTTGAGCCCCCACCTTGCCTGGGTATGGCAGGCTACAGTGAAACAGCACGTGTGCTCGGGAATAACTGGGTTGTCAGCCCCCTCAGAGGTGGCCCTTTTTTAACCTTGAGCAACAGGGCAGCCCTGGGTTGCTGGGGCTGGGGTATGGGGGTGGCAAAAAGAATTCCACCTCACCCTATGCACCTGCAAAGTCCTTCCTTGCCTTAAGAATTTGATAGATATTCTTCTGTATTTTTCACTTACGGTTTTATTTTAATCCATTAACATTAGAAATTTACTTTGGATCTGAGGTAGGGAACTATCTTTATTTTATTTAAATACTAAATTTAATACTTAAATATTGAAAATTATTTAAATATTTAACATTTAAAATACTTAGTATTTAACAAGACATTCTGCTTCCCCTAATACGATTAAGACAAAAATCACGTCCATGTACACTAATCTGAGTAGCTTAAAGTGAATCCAGGAGGCTGAGTTAACCGATGTTAAGAAGCTGGAAGTGTCTAAGTTAGGACTGGATGGTCATCATTCTCGGCTCAGCGCTGGGCCTTCTGGTGCTGTTCCTCCTGCCACTAAGCAAGCGCTTACAAATCCGCCTGAAGGCCCAGAGAATTCCAAAGTCGTCTATTGCAGTGGTCCCCACCCTTTCTGGCACCAGGGAATGGTTTCATGGAAGACAATTTTTCAACAGATGATGGGGTGGGAGGGGATGGTTTCTGGATTACATTTATTGTGCAGTTAATTTCTATTATTATTACATCAGCTCCGCTTCGGATCATCAGGTATTAGATCTGGGGGGTTAGAGACTCTTGCTCTATTGCCAGGGAAGCCCCACCCACATTTCTGAAAGACATAAAGCCTCTGAAATAAAAGCAGCTGGATCTGAACACTGCTCCCCTCACCCTTCTTCCTCCGTTCCCTCCCCCTAGCTTTGCATAAAGATAACCGAGCTTTGGCAATTCTCAACAAGAATCAGACTGAAGTTCATCTAGGCAGGGCTAGAGGCTAAGTCGAATATACTGGCTTTGGCTCCTCCAGGTTTTAAATCTCAAAGTAAAGAGCACTTTCACTCAGAGTGTCTGGAACTAACCTCCCCGAGACACCTGCCCTGGGGAGAGGGTGAGCACTCACGAATCCCACCCGCAGCCGAGACCCACGTGGCCCAGGCGGCCCGGTCAGGACTTACATCGAAGAGGAGAGGGTTGTACACGGTCAGCGGGAGCTCGATGTGGCCCAAGTGCCCAGAGCAGTGGGTGAAGTCCTGCACACAGGTGGAGCACACCTCTTTGGAGTCGGCGGGGCCCAGAGCTAAATCATACAGGCCGTTTACCGAGGGGTTCCCCAGGCTGTCCAGGTACCGAGGGTTCGTAATGGACTTCACGCTTAATTTTCTAAGGAGATAAAAACCACCAGGGAAGACTAAGGTTACCTAACTTCTCGGATGTTTCCTCTCTGGCACTTACAAATTCATGCTTTAACATCCGGACCCTTAGCTGCGCTGACAGCTCCAGAGGGCAGACTTGGTGTCTGCCTTGCTCCTCACTACAGCTCAGCACTTAGCACACAACAGAGGCTGAATGAAGAAGAGTGAGTGGTAACATCTCTGAAAACCAGATTTAGTGCAAATCTTGCACTAACTGAGTACACTAGAAGGCTTCATATGAATTAAGTTAAGTACTCACTACATGACAAATGCTCTATAAGCAGCAAGCTACCCAGTATTTTCCAGTATTCTTGATGGGAAATTCCATGGACAGAGGAGCCATGGGGGGTGCTATAGTCCCATCGGGTCGCAAAAGAGTCTGACATGACCGAGCGTGCACACAGGTGTGTGACTTTAACCCTCCGAGACAGGCATTACAATGTGTGTTTTTCAGAAAAACAAACAGGCTTAGAGTGGTCAGGTGATTTAATCCAGGTGACAAAGCCCAGAAAGGCGGGGCGGTGTTGAAGGTAGGTGAGAGATGTGGACCAGACTTAATGCCAAAGCCCACACAGTTCAAAAAAGGGAAGTGTTAGCACTCAGTCGTGTCTGGCTCTTTGCAATCCCATGGACAATAGCCTGCCCGGCTCCCCGTCCATGGGATTTCCCCGGCAAGAATACTGGAGTGGATAGTCATTTCGTACTCTAGAAGAAATGCTATACACATTAGCAGTCACTCTCCATTCATCTCTACCTCCCTCCACCAGTCCTGGGCAGTGACTTAACTTATTTTTTGTCTCCAGAGAATTGCCCATCTAGACATTTCACATAAATGAAATCATGTGATATGTGGTCTCTTATAGCCGGCTTATTATACTTTGCATGCATTTAAAAAAATATTTACTTTTATTTATATTTATTTTGGCTGTGCCACTCTTAGTTGTACCACACAGGATCTAATTCCCTGACTGAACCCAGGCCCCCTGCACTGGTAGCACAAAGTCTTGGTCACTGGACCACCAGGCAAGTCCCTGCATAGTTTTAAGGCTCATCCACATCATAGCCTGTATTTATATATACATATATTTTGTTTTAAAAAGCCAAATAATATTCCATTTTGGGCTTCCTAGGTGGCGTTCATGGTAAAGAATCTGCCTGCCAGTGCAGGTGATATAAGATATTAGGGTTCGATTCCTGGATTGGGAAGGTTTCCTGGTAGGAAATGGCAACCCACTCCAGTATTCTTGCCTAGAGAACCCACGGGCAAGACGGGCCTGGTGGGCTACAATCCATGCGGCTGCAAAGAGCTGGACACGACTGAGAGACTGAGCACGTACACACACTATTTCACTGTATGGCTATACCACTTTCATTGGCTTACTTTTACACTTTGGCTATTATAAACAATGTTGACAGAAACTTCTGTATACAAGTTGTTGTGTGAATATATTTTGTCTATTTCTCATGGATATATACCAAGGATTGGAATTGCTGAGTTACATGGTAACTCTATGTTTAACTTTTTTGAGACCCCACCAGACTGTTTTCCAAAGTGGCTGCACCATTTTACATTCCCAGCAGCAATACACCAAGGCTGTGTGTGTGTGTGTGTGTGTTAATTGCTTAGTCGCATCTGACTCTGCAATGCTGTAGACTGTAGCCCACCAAGTCCCTCTGTCCATGGGATTCTCCAGGCAAGAACATTGGAGTGGGTTGCCATTTCCTTCTCCAAAAGGACTATGGAAAGAAACAAAGTGAAGTCACTCAGTCGTGTCCAACTCTTTGCGACCCCATGAACTGTAGCCTACCAGGCTCCTCCATCCATGGAACTTTCCAGGCAACAGTACTGGAGTGAGTTGCCATTTCCTTCTCCACACCAAGGCTCTAATTTCTCCAAATTCATGCCAGCATATTTTGTGATCTTTCTGTTTCCAGTCATCTTAGTCGGTATGAGGTAGTATCTCTCTGTGGTTTTGATGACTAATGATGGTGAGCATCTCTTCATGTACCTATTGGCCACTGGTATATCCTCTTTGGAGATATGTTTATTCAGACCCTTTACCTATTTTTTAACTGGGTTATTTGCTTTTTTATTACTGGGTTGCAAGATTGCTTTATATATTCTGAACACAAGTGTTTTTATCAGACATAAGATTTGCACATACTTTGAGTCCTGTCTTTTCACTTTCTTGATTATATTGTTTACATAGTTTAAATTTTTTTAATGATTTAAACTCACTACTATTACTACTTTCTCCCACTACCTTTAGGCTAAAACATTCTTCACTGGACTTGGAGAAATATTCATCTACATTTCTGTCTCTCATTTTACTTGGAGCTCTAAAACTTAACCGGAATTATAAATAAGAAAAACATTTACTATGTCAGGCAAACACAAACTAATTAGAATAAGGCAAACACTAATTAGGTCTGGGTTCAAAGCCTTTACCACTAGATCCTCTTTCTATCATGTTCCATGAGTTGGTACTTCACTTCCCTTGCCTGGAGCCTATAATGATGGAAAAAAAGTAGGCAGGTGGGTCCAACACAGACCCGTGCCAATTGGCAAAACTGTGTCCTGTGCTTGTAAAGACTATACAAAGAGCTCACATCCAAACTGAATGTATGTTTTTGTCTTCATCCTCAGTCTTTCTACGGTAAGGAACAAAGCACCTCTCTCTAGCTGGGGAAAAGGAGAAAATTCCTCTAATTATTGCAGGAATGGGATAAAGAGGAAGGGCAACCAGCAAGAATTCCACCAGAGAGAAGAGAGTTTAAGACTAACAAACTTGGGTTTCAGGATGACCTTTGCTGCTTCCTAGAGTCACCTTCGGAGAAGGTAATGGCACCCCACTCCAGTACTGTTGCCTAGAAAATCCCATGGACAGAGGAGCCTGGTGGGCTGCAGTCCATGGGGTCGCTAAGAGTAGGACACAAATGAGCGACTTCACTTTCACCTTTCACTTTCATGCATTGGAGAAGGAAATGGCAACCCACTCCAGTGTTCTTGCCTGGAGAATCCCAGGGACAGGGGAGCCTGGTGGGCTGCCGTCTATGGGGTCGCACAGAGTCGGACACGACTAAAGCGACTTAGCAGCAGCAACAGAGTCATCTTATTCTCTGGAAAGGAATTTTTCTCCTATAACTAGAGTCACCCTCACAAATGGTTATAATAAAAATGGAGAGGACCAAGAGCTGAACAGATAGCTCCTCCGCCCACCCATGCATGCACTTAACAAATAGTGCTTTTAATGTGCCAGACACACTTTTAGATACTGGGAAAACAGACAAGAGTCCCTGCGTACATCCTATTGAAAGCAGGCAGACAAAAACTAAAATTGGTAAGCACATAGTTTATTAGATGGAAGAAAATGCTATGAAGAAAAGCAAGCAGAAAAGGGGAGGATGATAGAGTGGGCCAATACTTGAACAAAGGCCTGAAGATGAAGGAGCCAGCCATCACAGGAGGTCACCTTCACAGGAGGAAGAAGCGGGGAGTGCAAAGGTCCTGAGATAGATGTGTGCCTATGGCACTCTGGGAACAGCTAGGAGGCCAGGGTGAGTACAGAGGTAAGTTCAGAGAAATAACCAGGGGGCCGGAATGACCTTTCTGGGCCATTTTAAGAACTTGGTTTTTACTCCAAGTGAGCTAGGAAGCTACCAGAACCTAGCACAACAAAAGGTAGCATAATTACCGAAATTTCTCAACCCTAGACTCAAATAGATCAAATATTAGTAATGGGTATAAATTTACTCATGCAATTCTCTGAAAACTCCACAATTCACTTGTAAAAAAATCAATTCTCTTGCTTTTGAATGAAATAGTATCAATTTATGGCTAGTGATGATACAATTGAATTTCAGGAGCAGCATACTGTTGTAGCTCAGGAGTTTATTCATCAGGTCAGTGAATGGGGTCGCACAGAGTCGGACACGACTGAAGAGACTTAGCAGCAGCAGTAGCAGTCAATGAGAGTTAAGGATAAAAGAAAGGCCAGTGGAGAGAGACAAAAATACAAACAAGCACAAAAAGTAACCAAGGAACCATGACACAACTCTACTAGGTGCGGAAAAATCTCGGAAATGAGGGAGGTTGAGCTGCGCCTTAAGTGTGAGAGATGCTCTCCAGGTGCCTCCAGGGGGGGCAGTGGGGAGAGAGCAGGGAAGTAGACCCCTCTGGCAGAGGGGATAATGCCTGTGGAGGAAACATCTTGAAGAAAGGCACAGATGATGAAACCTTATGGCAGTTTGTGGAATGTGCAAGTGGTTTAATAGAGTGAAAGAAGGGTTGATGTTATACCTAAAATCAGCACTGGCCTGATCATGGGTAAACCTGTAGGCTAAGCTAAAAAGTATCATTTACCTGAGGGGAAATGGAAAGCCTTTGGAGAATTTTAAGGGGAATAGGAGCATCATTGCATTTGCACTTCAGAAGAATAATTTTAAAAGGAAGGTAGAGGATGGAGTGGAGTGGTGTAAGGGCAGGGAGATGGAAGAAAAAGACAATTCAAACAAGAGATACGATGTGATGAAAAGGAGGGTAGAGAATAAAGAAATATATAGATGACACACAATAAGAACCCAATAAGCAAATGAGATGTCAGGAGAAATGGGTCTAGAATTACAGCCCTGTCACAAAATAGTGAACATTTTGCACTAGATTAAGGTATACCATTTTGGAGGGTCAAGTTCTCCCTGTCTGTAGGGATAGCTGTTGAGTTTTTGGTATATGAGTTTAAGATCTCGGTGTGAAATTCAAATAGAGATGTCCAACTGCTGCTGAAAAAAACAAGTCTGAGAAGTCAGGGAAAGAAATTTGGGTTTAAGATTTATATTTGAGAGTAAAAAGTGGTGAAACTGTCTAGGGAGGACATTTTGGAAAAGAAAAGTTATTTGACTAGAATAGAATCTCAAGGAACATCAAGATTTAAGGAAAAGAGGAATCCGCTAAAGAGCTTGACATGAATTCCAGTATAAGCCACTGAATGCAAGGACCTCATTCACCAATGTGTCAGGAATGCGGCTCAGATGGTAAAGAATCTACCTGCAATGTCAGAGACCTGGGTTCGATCCCTGGGTCAGGAAGATCCTCAGGAGAAGGGAACCGCAACCCATGCCAGTATTCTTGCCTGGAGAATCCCATGGACAGAAGAGCCTGGCAGGCTACAGTTCACATGGTCGCAATAAGTTGAACAGGACTCACTTTTCATGAACACCTAGCTTAGTGCTTGGCAAAAACTGGATGATCAATAAATGTTAGTGGGTTGATAAACTGAGTCAGGAAGGAAACAATACATATTACAGAAATAGAAGAACCTGAAAATAATAAAGTTCTGTCAAACGCTACGGCGATGAATAGGAGGACTTGAGAGGGTCTTTTTGATTTAGTATTAATAACTAGGCAGAGAATACAGACGGTCCAACCAAGAAGCTGTCCCATGAATTGAGTCTTGAAGAATAATCATCTTACGGACAAGAGGAGACTCATCATGCGCTTAATAAACTACGTAAGAGACATTACAGTAACTCCACACACCAGGCTGACCTAACGAGGAGACTGGCGGACGATAACGCTTCCATCTGGGAACCCCCCACCTACCCAAGTGCAAACCAGCCACCCCGGGCTCTAGGCAGTGCTCACTAGCCCAAGACATTCCCAGAACTATAGGTCCCAGCAGGCCATGCGCTACACAGCAATGGACTCTAAGGAGAAACTGGGCGCAAGACCTGCTGGGAACAGTAGTTTACGGCCCCGACCCCAAGAGGCTCTTGCATACTTCCCACCAACTCCTTACTTGAGTTCTTCGGCCGAATACATCCCGAAGGAAATGCCCTGCAGCCGCCGCCAGGGCATGTTCTTTGAGCCCAACATCCTCCGGGTCAGTTCCGAGCTCCTACACCCAGAGAGACAGCCCAGTCACCTCCACCGCCTCCGGTCCGCCACCATGTGATTTTAAACTGCGCTTGCGCGCGAGAAAGCCTCGCCTTAAGATTTACAGGGACAATACCATTTCCGCTCGAGTTGGGGGGGGGAGAAAATAATTTTACGACTCTCGCGCTCCCCTTTATTTTGAAAATAATCGAACATATATAAGAAATTAAAATAATCTTTTAGGAAATATCTTCGAGGGAAATGAGGCCTACTGAGCCTTTAACTTCTGAAGCAAAGTCTTTCAAACCATGAGCTTGTAACCTATTTTATGATTGATGTCTTCTTGTTCCGTCTCAGCCAATAGCCGAGTCATTCCCCGCCCACCTCTTCCGCCTTAAGGTGGAAGGCGTGCTTTCCCAGCATACTATGCGAAGACGCCAAATATGGCCTCCGTGGCGTCCGCGGCGTCAGCGAGGTGGCTGAGGGTCAGCTGTGGGCTTTGCGTACCGCTGACGGCTCGGCGGGCAGGTCCCTGTGGACGGACCCCTAGTAGCAGGTAAGAGAAGCTTGGATAACCCATAAGAAAGAACTGGGATCACCTTGGCTCTTTGTATCCGCTTTCTCCCTTATTGCTGGGGAACTAGATGCGGTGGAGTGGAATGAGCGCTCTCACGGCCGCGCGACCCGGCAAGCCAGCACGCGGTGCGGCACGTTTTTGAGCAAGGGCTCCAAACACGGAACTCTCGGGAAGATTAGGATTCTTCTGTTGGGGAATCCTGCATTCTAATAAGTTTGGCTATTAATCACCCCGTTCCACGTGTTTTTTAAATCAGGTTTTTCCAAATTAAAGGTAGTTTACGAATTCCACTGGATGTTGTGGGGATGTTTGACGGAAGAAATTTTCCAAGTGTTCATAAAAACAGGAAAGACCAAAAGATGTGAAGACAATCTGAATGAAGTCTCTGTGATTGTTAAAACTTGGCACGTGTATCATTTGTGTAATTTTTTTTTCAGTGCAAACAGTAGCGTTGTGGAAGTATGAAAGCCAGCAATTGCTTGTGAAAGTTGGAAATAACCTAGTTTTAGATTGGATGTTTGCATTTCCTTTGCGAGGTGATAGTGGACAAATTCCCTTATGTGTAGACTGGAGCTAGTAGCAGCCATGGAAAAACAGTGAAGAATAAGTGAGTTGTGTAATTTACAGTATACATTTTATATTAAGGCCTTCCCTAAACTCGGCTCACCCACCAGGTAGTGCAGAGAGGGGTTGATTTAAGAGGACACTGGAGACCAAAACCAGTAAACAAAGTAATTTTCTATCTTAATCACATCTTGACAATTTTCTGAAGGGTATCAGTGCTGTGTAGGAGGAAAATGCTTACAAGATGGTATATGTGATCTGTATGGTATATTGACTTTATTTTTTTTAAGTGATAACATTTTAAAACTCAGGGGTCAGTGGTTCTGTATTTTGGGTTAAAAAAATAACAGTTCCAAATTTATATTGGGACACAGGTATTTGGTACATTCCTGAGTGATGAAGGAAGTGGAATGAAAAACCATGGTGATCTTAGTTTCATAATTTGCTTTAAATCGCTTTGTCTTTTATTATCATTAGATCATTAGATCATCATCCATGTATAATCAGGAGCCCATTAAATCATTTCTTTTTGCCCCGGTGTTTTAGGTCTTCAGAGTTGAAAGTCCTTTATATTTCAGGTCAGCTGTTAAAATGTTTAAGTACTACTAAATTTTTCCTTTTTTTTCCTATGATTTTATTTAATGAGGCTGCCTGATTTTAAAAATTGTTGGTCATATTATATCTGTATCTTGTACTTATTTTGTAATGGTTTTGAACCTGCTATTGAGGCCATGTCTTCTCAGCATACCTTGACATGAATTATCCAATCAGTTTGATCCATGATAACTGGAAAATTTTGGCTCATTTGCACATAGTTGGGGGTGAGCTGGAAAGTTCAATAATGAGTATCAGCTTTAGAGCTTTTATTTATTTATTTATTGNCGCCTGCGGCCAGGAGGGGCTGGCAGTAGGCAAGTCAGAATGGGGACGCATCTGAGCGGGTCCTCGGTGCTGTGTTGACGTACACTGTAGAGTACGTCAACATCCTTACCTTTACCATCCTCGGAGTCCCCTACACCCTCCTACACCCTGCTTGGTGAGAACTGCTTCCTTATTCTGCAAGTCACAGGCCTTCCTCACCCGCCTGCCACTTCCCCTTTTCAAACAGTCGCCTGCCCTCAGGAAGCCCCCTCCCGTCAGACCCAGTTTGCAGGCATTCCCTCTGCCAGGGGCCCAGCTGCCTCTAATGTGCTGTTCTGCTGTGAAGCAGCAGCCAGCCTTGCACAAGCCATTTAATGAGGTTTCCTGACATTGTCAGGGGGGACTTTTCAACTGACAAAGTTTAATCCCTCAACCACCAAGTCAGACCAGGATCCTTTCATCCCATTAGTTTATAGATGAGGGAATGGAGACTCAGAGAGTTAAGTGATTCAAGACACGAGCTGCTGGGATGGGGGTGGGGATACAGAATAAGGTTATATATCTCTTCTAACATTCAAGCTAACATTCTCCTCAAACAAGAAAATGCTCGTTCCAGGAGACTGGTAGATTTAGAGAGTGAGGTAAGAAGGGAACTGCCAGGTGTTTTGAAAATCTGTGATCCCGAGTTTTCAACACTGCATTTCTTTGACAACACACTTTAATACAATGGCTTTGCCCAGGAGTTTCATGTGGCATCAGGGTTGCTGCACCAGGTTGGAAGCAGTAAGGCGTGAATGGAGGGCTTTGCCTAGCCCCACACCTTGACCCCTTCTCAAAGCCACCAAGTATAAATAGGCAAAGCAAATGAAAATGAATGCTTTGCTTTAAAACAGCTCTGTGTCAAGCCNTTAATAATTGGTCCTTTACACTCCTAGCCCTCTAATCCCTATTCGAATCCTCAAGTTCATAAAAATGAAGGAGACTTTGGTGGGAGGTGGAAGAAGAACTCCTTCAAGACTGAGAGAACTTATATATGTGTAGTGTGCCAGTCCATGGGGGCAAATGAAATGAGAAGAGAAGAGCTTTCTCTGATTTTAAGCTCTTGCTTATACTATTGCAGTAAATGCTTAAAAGATCTATTGTTACTTTTTTGTAGGCTTGTTGCTAATTCAGTTATTTTGAATGCATGCTGAGTCACTGAGTGTTGTGTCAAACCCATCAGGCTTTACATGGAATTCTCCAGGCAAATATGCTGGAAGGGATTGCCATTCCCTCCTCCAGGGGATCTTTCCTACTGAGGGAACGAACCTGCATCTCCTGAAGCAATACCTAACAATTTGGTTCTATCCAGCTCGGCTGAGGTTCTGATACCTCTTACCTAAATGGCTCAAGTTCAAATGTCTTTCTAATATAGTTTTGCTGACTAATTAATTTAAAATTATTTCCTCACAGAACTTCCAGAATTTCCCCCTGCTCTGTTTTTCTTCCTTAGCACCTATCTTCATAATGACTATATGTTTTTGTCCTTATTTTTTTATTGTGAGTTTTCTGTCACTTAAGTACAATATATCCCCAACATTATGAACCTTTGAGTTGTGAATTTTCAAAGATGTGGATATGCTTCCCATCACCATCACACACGATGCAGCTTGTCCCCCATTTATTGCTGATGACTCTTCACCTCTACAATCTTCCACCTTCTCTCCCTCCTCCAGCCACTAACTCTTAGTGCCTGTTCACTCGATGCCAGCCCCTGTATGCCAGCTATTGTACTGGACTATTGGACTTTTCCAGGTACTATACTGAGTACTGTACAGTACCTGGTAAGATTAAAAATGTTTTNATAACCTAGTTTTAGATTGGATGTTTGCATTTCCTTTGCGAGGTGATAGTGGACAAATTCCCTTATGTGTAGACTGGAGCTAGTAGCAGCCATGGAAAAACAGTGAAGAATAAGTGAGTTGTGTAATTTACAGTATACATTTTATATTAAGGCCTTCCCTAAACTCGGCTCACCCACCAGGTAGTGCAGAGAGGGGTTGATTTAAGAGGACACTGGAGACCAAAACCAGTAAACAAAGTAATTTTCTATCTTAATCACATCTTGACAATTTTCTGAAGGGTATCAGTGCTGTGTAGGAGGAAAATGCTTACAAGATGGTATATGTGATCTGTATGGTATATTGACTTTATTTTTTTTAAGTGATAACATTTTAAAACTCAGGGGTCAGTGGTTCTGTATTTTGGGTTAAAAAAATAACAGTTCCAAATTTATATTGGGACACAGGTATTTGGTACATTCCTGAGTGATGAAGGAAGTGGAATGAAAAACCATGGTGATCTTAGTTTCATAATTTGCTTTAAATCGCTTTGTCTTTTATTATCATTAGATCATTAGATCATCATCCATGTATAATCAGGAGCCCATTAAATCATTTCTTTTTGCCCCGGTGTTTTAGGTCTTCAGAGTTGAAAGTCCTTTATATTTCAGGTCAGCTGTTAAAATGTTTAAGTACTACTAAATTTTTCCTTTTTTTTCCTATGATTTTATTTAATGAGGCTGCCTGATTTTAAAAATTGTTGGTCATATTATATCTGTATCTTGTACTTATTTTGTAATGGTTTTGAACCTGCTATTGAGGCCATGTCTTCTCAGCATACCTTGACATGAATTATCCAATCAGTTTGATCCATGATAACTGGAAAATTTTGGCTCATTTGCACATAGTTGGGGGTGAGCTGGAAAGTTCAATAATGAGTATCAGCTTTAGAGCTTTTATTTATTTATTTATTGCAGATTTTATTCTGGAAGTGTAGCTGTCCCAAAGGTTGAAGGAGCTGATGTAGCAGGTATATAAAAATGTATTGAAATAACTCCATTTTTATGTTAATGCATTATACTTCTTTATATATATATATATTGGAAACTGATTTGCTTTTATTTTTTGCATTAAGGAACTGAAGAAGTAGTCATTCCAAAAAAGAAAACTTGGTGAGTATTCAGCATTCATTCAAAAAGTGGTTAAGTGCTTATGAGAAACGTTGTTAGATAAGACGCCAGTGACAGGAATAGCAATTGGAGGTAGAGAGTAGTGAGTGAATGGGGAGTGATGTTTACTTAAAAGACCTATCTGAACTAAGTTTGGGTTAATATTTACGTAGTGATGGTCAGTCATGAGTTATCATTATTAGAATAATTTCTGGTTTTCTTTCTTAAGGAGGTTTCACATTGTTAGGAGACCTAAAAAAAGAATTATCTTTGTGGTCTTTAGTAGGTAAATGGTGCAGACTGCAAAATTTAGCTTTTTTAACCCACTGGATAGATCCTTGAACAAATTGCCTCATACATATTCAACAAATGTTAGAATTAAAACTTACCAAAACTCAGAGAGTAATGATATTACTGAATGCATTGAAAGATCTTTCAAAAAACTAGGTCTTTTTTGAGTATGACTTAAAGATTCAGACTCATTAAAAACAAAAAAAAAACAAAAAAAAAACCTCTCTTAAATTAATGATCATTGCCAAAAGGGGAGTGGGATAAATTGAACATGCAAAAAGGAAATATAGTTACCACCAATCACCGTATTCAAAGACAAGTTACTTAACCTGTCTTTGCCATAGTAGAATGTAGGTAATATACCACCTGCCTCGATTACATGAGCATTTCAACAGTTAATACCACATAATCAGATCTCAGTAGATGGCAGTTATTATTTTAAAGTTCTGCAGTATAATCTTTTATATATAAGTAGTATGTGGACATTTAGTTTAGTAGTGATTTGTTAGACATACTGTTCTGTACTCTTGATTTTAATTTTGAGTGATTACATAGTATTTTATTGTATGGATATATTCAGGTTCATTTTTACCTTCCCTGGTGGCTCAGTGGTAAAGAATCTGCCTGCCAATGCAGGAGATGTGGGTTCGAGCCCTAGGTCGGGAAGATTCCCTCAAGAAGGAAATGGCAACCCACTCCAGTATTCTTGCCTGGGAAATCCCATCAACAGAGCAGCCTGGTGGGCTATAGTCCATGGGGTAGCAAAGAGTCAGATACGACCCAGTGACTAAAACGCGGGCCTGAGAATCAGAACCAAGATCAGAATGAGAATATACATAAGCATGAATGAGGCATTTCTTCAATGACATTCATGTCCAGTGCGCTTTACCAACTCATTGTGCCTCTTTCCCTTCTGACAAAGGTCCCACAGGGAATACAAGAGAGAAAGTGTATTGAGGGTGTGTTCAGATGGCCTACAATCTAGTTAGAGTGTATATTTATACTTTATTGCTTCCCTGGTGTCTCAGCTGGTAAAAAAATCCACCTGCAGTGCAAAAGACCTGGGTTTGATCTCTGGATTGAGAAGATCCCCTGGAGATGGGGAAGGCTACCAGTTCAGTATTCTAACCATGGAGTCCTAAAAAGTCAGACACAGCTGAGGGACTTTGACTTTTCTTTATTGATAATGCAGTTTAACTGTACCTTAAAATGGGTCAGATGATTTTATTGGCATCAGAGTCCCCTGGGAATTTTGTTTAAAATGCATGTTCCTATAGGTAATTCTTTATATATAAGCCCCACAAATCTGGTAAACAGTAAGGCAGGATGGGGTGTGATCATGACCTAACTGTGGTGGTGGGAGATCATGCAGGCCAGCCTCTAAAAAATGCTCTCTTAGAATAGGAGAAATGGGGTAGTTGATATAGATCCTTGGTTAACAGATTGAGGCCTGTTTATTTATAGCCCATTAAGTAAAGGTTTAAAAGAAGACTATTTCATAACACAAATTTCAGTGTTAATTAAATTTCTTTTTTTCTTTTTTAATCTGTGGCTACTTTTATGCTCCAAAGGCAGAGCTGAGTAGTTGTAACAGAATCCTCATGGCCTGTAAAGCATAAAATATTTACTGTCTGTCCCCTTAGAGACAAAGTGATCGATAGAGGTTCTCTAATAGAGAGCCTCTGCTTTCCAGGCTCAGGAATTTGTGTTTTTAGATCGAAAAGAAACTATAAAGACTATGAGTTCTTCTTGCCTTATTTGAAAGATGAAGCATCTTTTAAGGCTGTGATTTCCCAGATCACAAGTGCTGTAGAAGACTTTAACAAATTGTAGAGGGTTATTCTGAGTTCATATACACTGTGACAGGATAGAGTATTCTGAGCACATTAGTCTGTGTTGTGTAGTTACTTTAGGGAGGGCATGGAGCCCAATTATGATCAGTGCTTAGGTGACTGGACTCATTAAAGAAATGGATGTTAAAATTTACCACACTGGCAAAAAGATGTGGAAAATGGATACTCAAATACATTTGTTGATAGGGCAGTCAACTGGAACAACACACTGGAGAGAAATTTGGCAGAACCACAGTTGTAAAATGTGCAATACCTAATTGGTTAGCCATTCTGGAGGAACACTTGCAAATATACCCAAAGAGACATGAATGAGAGTGCTCTTTACAACTTGGGAATAATAAGGTGAAATGGCCCCAATGCCCATAGTAAGGAGATGATTAAAAAATGGTTATCACACAATATAACATTTAAAGAAATTAATTAGATTTTCACATAGTAACATGGATAATGCAAACTTATGGAACACATACCCAGAATGATGACATGTTTTTTTGTTTTTGTTTTGTTTTTTATGGTAGTGTGTGTGCAAAAGTACCCTTAAAAGTTCTGGAAATATAGACACTAAACCTACAGTGGAGTGGGGGCAGGGGGGTCACAAAATAACATCAGATGGAATAGTCTAGTTTTTTTTTTTTTTTTTNGTGACTAAGTTCATTTGAAGCCCTCACGTTCATGTGATGCTCCCCTGGAATGTGGGTGTGGAAGTAGGCCACAGTTGTGCACATGATCTAGATAGTTGTGAGTACAAGTTACAAGTGCTATGCTAGTTCCTCTGCTTGGTAGCTGTTTTTATATTTTTTATAGTTTAAGAAGTCATATTTCAAGTTCTGCTTTAGTGTCATTTTAAAATTGTGGGTAGGATAGAGTTGTCCTTGCTGGTGTGTTGTCCTCTTGTGCAGGTAGAGAAATCTTACAGCCATTCGTCCTTAGCTTCTGTTTTTAACATGAGGTTTGTTCATACTGTATTCACATTTCCTATATTCTTTAAGTATGTTTGAGAGGCAAAAAACAGACTAGAAAGAAATACTTAAAAAAGAAAGAGACTAAGCTGCAGGATCAGAAGCCTGGGTAGGTTCTGGCACTAATTAACGCTGTGGCCTTGAAAAACTCAATTCCTTTAATCCTTCTGTCTCTCAAATCCTGTGGCTATCTGAATTTGATGTGGATGAACCTCTAGGGGTTTAGGTGACAGGGCTTGTGAGCTACCATGAGATGAGAATATACCTATAGCAGCATGGAAGGCAGCAGCATTGCTTAAGTTTTGGAATCTGGTGTGCTGGTCAGTGGTTTAGGATAAAAATCAGGCAAACATACGAGAGAGAGAAACTGGACTGAAATCACTCAATATAGTCTTGAATACGGCAAGAAACATTTTCAGGAAACTTTAAGAATTTTGGTGTGTAGCCTGTTAAAGCATCAGGTGTACAAATGAATTGCTGATGCAGATTGTCATTTAGGGAGGCTTTTCCCTCTGCTTGTTGAATATGATAAACATTATATTAAGACTTGTCTTCCTCTGTTTTACACACTGTGTGGTATAGGTGCACGCAGCTGTTCTGTGAACCTTACTAAAGACAGGGTCAGAGCCGTAACACTCGGCTCATTCAGAGTAATGGAATGAGTCGACATACTAGGAGAGGAAATATAGAAAATTTTAATATCAAGGCCTAATAAGTGCCAAGCACTTTGTAGGCATTTAATTCTATAACACCTTATGAGTTGGTGTGCTTGTAGTCATTTATAAAGGAAACTGATTGACTTCAAGTAATCTTCAGGGTCATACAGCTTTGAGATGCTATTAGGCAATCACATTACACTCCATCACCTGTTTCCCCTGCACTCTGTCTTTTGTCTTTTCTAAAGGCTTTTAAGTTTTCCTGATAGGCATTTGTATTATCAGTATATTTTCTTAAGAAAAATGCAGCTACTTTTCTTTTTAAAGCACTAAATTCATACTTCTTCCTGTTCCCTTTTCTCCCTCTTGATAAGTGTCAAGATGGGAACATAATGTTTGGAACAGTAATTTTTTAAAGGCTACTGTCTCTAGGCATGTATTTCAGCGAGGGCCTGGATCCAAGCGAAACAGTTCCGATTGCAGTTGTGAAAATGGAACTGGGCCCTGGGGGACTACATGGCAATCATTTCCAGAGCATTCATTTCAAAGATGATAGGTAGAACTATGAGAGAGTTTCTCTGGGGATATGAGTGCCTAGAATAAATGAGCCCAGGGTCACACTTGACTCTGGCATTTTATCTCTTCTGACAGCACTGTTACGGATTGTGTGCTATCTGCATCACTCCAGATGTTTAAGCTGATGTGCGGTCCAACTCACGCTTAGAGAATGGAATCCAATAGGCTTTAGTTCTTGGATGTTTCAAAGTTTCTCCCGCCCCCCACCCTTTTTTCCCCCACCCACAGGAACTACTGTATCTCTGGAAACAACTAACAGTCTCTTGGATTTGTTGTGTTACTATGGAAACCAAGAACCCTCCACTAACTACAATTTCCAACAACACGAACAATCAGAAGAGTTGGTAATGATTTTTTAAAGTTTCTTTTGGTAGTAATTCTTTCTCATTTTAAGGTGAGTTCTTATGCCTTATGTTAGAGATTTGTGCTGAGGTGTGATGTAGCACAGTAAATAGCCTGGACAAAAGGTGATGTGGAGGAAGAGATGGATTTTAACAATTGTTTTACCCTGGTTCCCTCCTTAAAAGTATCTTGACCTTGCCTGCCACATGCAGAAACCAGTGGCCAGAAACGTTTGGATGGGCCCCTTTGTCGTTGCTCCTCAGAGTGACATTATGTTGTATCTGGGACAGAAGGGAAACCCCTGGCCCCAGCCCTCTTGAAAATTCATGCATATGTCGGCAGAGAGGAATGAGCATACTCTCGAAATTAGTATTTCTTAATAAACACTGGGTCTCCTTTTTACCTTCTACCGAATCTTTATTTCCTTTGCTTTTCCGAAATTGCCCCTGCCTTACTGGTTCTGAGTAGTGTAGCTCGGAGAATGCTTTCCGTTCTCATATTCTGTTTTATATCCGTTGGTGATGGCTCGTTTCAGGAAGAGGGCGAAGAGGGAGATAACGTGAAGTCTAAGAAGAGGGCTGGTCATCAGCTTGGAGTTACTTGGAGGTATGTTACAGGATAATTAGAACATTTATGGGTCCTTACGGTTGTGGAATGTTCTTCATCACCCCCTGAAGAAGATACAGCCCTCTGGTATTCTAAAATGCAGTTTGTTCTCTGTGTGCAATGTAAATGTCACAGTTGGTTTTATATGTGTTTGGACCATTTTTTAATAGATCTTTACCTCCAACCAGCTAGAGGTACAGGACTGGTGTTGATTTCTCTTTTTTTCCTCCCCCGCCTAACTCCATGTAACCATCATGGTATGGTTCTTTTGGTAGTTTCATTAGTAGTCCTACCTTGCACTATATACCACTAATTCTGAAAAGGTTCAGAATTTTAAAAACTATGTTAGAATACACATATGTCAGAGCGTAGTTCTAAATTAAGACTGGTGGCTAACAAACAGAGGTATTCACTACCAAACAAAAGATAAATATCATTTATGTAAATGATTCAGAATTCAAATAAACTGAGTAAAACTGTCTAAAAGAAAGGTATTTCTTAAGGGTGTCTGGAAAAGGAAAGCTACTGTTAATATCAAAATGAGTAGAATAAAAAATTAAACTTCTTCAGTAGATACTAATAATTTCTTATAGTGGTTAAGAACAGGGACTTGTGAGTACTATTTTGGCCCAAATCCAGGCTCTATTTTCCAAGATGTGTTGGTAACAGAGAAAATGAAGGTGCAGCATGATTTGTATAACATAGCACATTGACTGACTAACTGAAAGAGCCAGATTATATAAGCTAGAATAGGACAATGGATTCTAGGGCACCACATGTCTGCGATTGCCTCTGGTTATTTATATCCAGTTGAAAGAGGGTGGAGGAACTTCACTGTGTACCCTGCTGTGCAGTTTGCTTTTTGTTTACAATGCTGAGTATACATTCGGAGAAGGCAATGGCACCCGACTCCAGCACACTTGCCTGGAAAATCCCATGGATGGAGGAGCCTGGTGGGCCGCAGTCCATGGGGTTGCTAAGAGTCAGACACGACTGAGCAACTTCACTTTCACTTTTCATTTTCATGCATTGGAGAAGGAAATGGCAACCCACTCCAGTGGTCTTGCCTGGAGAATCCCAGGGACGGGGGAGCCTGGTCTGCTGCCATCTCTAGGGTCACACAGAGTCGGATACAACTGAAGCAACTTAGCAGCAGCAGCAACCAAATCTCCCTCTCTGGGTGGGAAGACTTACTTAAAATTATATGCAGAAAATGCTTGGAACGTTGCAAATAGTCCCCGTGGCAGCTGTTACTGGTTTTATCTGTTTCTGCTGGTTCACGTTTACTCTTGTTTCTAGAGCCAAAAACCATGCTGAGAGAATCTTTGCTCTGATGCCTGAGAAAAATGCACATTCTTACTGCACAATGATTCGAGGAATGGTGAAGGTAACATTTGTGCTGGGTAGTTCTATGTTTTTGTCTTTAATTTCTCCTGAATCGGGGTTTCTCAGCCGCAGAACCCTTCACAGCTGGGCCACATGGTTTGTTGTCGTTGGGGGTTTCCAGAGCCTCAAAGGATGCTTGGGAACTGCCTCTACCCACTTCATGCAGTGATTCATCCTTTTATCCCCAGTTGTGACAACGTAATTCTCATAGTTGTTTTTTCATTAAAATAAGATACACTTATTGAAAAAATATTATTAGGAAAGTTTTTAAAAATTGAAATCACTGCGTTGAAGTAACAGGAATAGAAACTGTATTATACCACACTGCTCATGTAAAA
Organism: Neotragus pygmaeus; assembly: GCA_006410875.1. NCBI lineage: Eukaryota > Metazoa > Chordata > Mammalia > Artiodactyla > Bovidae > Neotragus > Neotragus pygmaeus. The sequence continues at coordinate 1,500,525 of SJYV01006106.1, read as the reverse complement.
GGAAAAACAGTATCCATTCTGGTCTATCCTTTTACTTCTGAGAACAGTAGATATGCAAATATTTATTAAAGACAGCTTTTATGGTGTTTAATTTTCATCCTGTCCCTCTTCCAGCACCGAGCTCATACACAGGCATTAAGCTTGTACACTGAACTGTTAAACAACAGACTCCATGGTGAGTTGTGTCTGGAGAATTCATCTCTGTCCTTCCATACCTTCTCTTATGTGGGCGTGTGTGCGTGCTCAGTCATGTCCTAGCTCTGCACCCCATGGACTGTAGCTTGCCAAGCTCCTCTGTCCATGGGATTTCCCAGGCAAGAATACTGAAATTGGTTGCCATTTCCATCTCCAGGGGATCGTCCCCTCCCAGGGATTGAACCCGAGTCTCCTGCATTGGCTGGTCGATTCTTTACCTCTGCATCACCTCTGCATTCTTACCTGTGCATCATTATATCAGGAGTCTATAAAATCGCAGGATTTTACCTTAATGATTTGCTCATTCTTAATCTTTTCCTCTGATGTTGGTGATTAAAGCGAGAGTCCAGAGCCAGAGAAAAGAGTGGTTTCCTAGTTTTGTGGACTCATGTGCATGACCACTTGGGCTTTAATCACCGACCCCAAATTTTGTTAAAGTAGTTTTCTCCTTTTATAGCTGATGTGCACACCTTCAATTCATTAATTGAAGCAACAGCATTGGTGGCGAATGCGAAATTTGAAGAAAAGTGGAACGATATTTTGGTAAGGAGGAACCCTCACTTTGTTTACTAATAGGCCAAAATATTCTTTGCTGGGAGTCCTGAAATGCAGGAGACATGAGTTCAATCCCTGGGTTGGGAAGATCTCCTGGAGAAGGAATTGGCAGCCCACTCGAGTATTCTTGCCTGGGAAATGCTATGAACAGGGGAGTCTGGTGGGCTACAGTCCATGGGGTTGCAAGAGTTGTACATGACTCACCTACACCACCACCACCAACCACCATCCTTTGCTCGAAGTGCATTCACTGAGCTTATGGTGGTCATCTTTGCACTGGGCGCTCCACTTGCAGTGGCCTGTTCACACCCTTCTAGGAGCCCTTAGTTTAAGTAGCTGTATCTGACATGTGACCCAAGCATACAGCTAGAATCCAGGAAAACCAGTTTGCTATATTCATTCATTTCCTTATAATCGTGTTTTGTTTTTTTTTTTAATTAAAACATTTATTGAAAAAAATTACTCGGAAAGTTTTTAAAAATTGAAATCACAGGAACGAAGTAACAGGAATTGAAACCACACTATACCATTCATTGTTGACCAGTCACTCAGTTGTGTCCAACTCGTTGTAGCCTCGTGTACTGTAGCCCACCAGGCTCCTCTGCCCATGGGATTCTCCAGGGCAGAATACTAGAGTGGGTTGCTGTTTCCTTCTCCAGGAGATCTTCCCGACCCAGGGATCGAACCCACGTGTCCTACATTGGCAGCTGGGTTTGTTAACACTGAGCCACCAGGGAAGTGCATACCATGCCATACTGCTCATGTGAAAAGGAAAAAACCAGTCTGTTCTAGTCTCTTCTTTTGCTTCAGTCTTAGACTCGTTAGGCCACTAAAGACAGTTGGACACGGACATCACGTGGGGGTTAGAGTCACTGTTGAAAGGGCCTTCTCTCAGGGGCACTAGACAGTTCTTAAATGGGGGGCTTATTTATTAATCTGCTTTAAACATAGGCAGACAGCCCAGATCTTTTAGTGTGTTCTGTTAGTTTATTACCCACCAGGCATTAAAAAAGAAAATACTTGTGCTTTTGATTCAACTAGGACCTGCTGAAACAAATGGTTGCACAGAACGTGAAGCCCAATCTACAAACTTTTAACACTATTCTCAAATGTCTCCGAAGATTTTATGCATTTGGAAAATTGCCAGCCTTACAGACCTTCCGGGAAATGAAAGCCATCGGGATAGGTGAGGGGTATCCTCATGTTCTCACTGGAGGCAGTGCTGACCTGAGGCTTCAGGTCCAGGTGATCCAAAAAGAGGCTAAACTTTTCTGTGCTATTTACGTAATACGGTAGGAATTTCCTTTCCACCATTAAGCACACTTTTTAATTATGTATATTTAGTATAATGGGAGCTCTTCTTTATCATCTTTTTGCTGTTTATAGCAAATTACACTCTTGGGATTTTAGATACTTTTTAATGGATTTCTTGATTCTAGGGAGAATTGTTCACTTACAGTGGGCTAGTTTTAAAATCTCGTGACATTTTCTGGCATAATTAAGTATTTGAATCCAATCGTGTGCTAGTATGTTGTGTATTTTTCAGTATTTAAGTTATTGAATCAGTTCACTTCTATCTTTTAATGTTCTTAAATGAAACTCACAAGACTATTGACTATAATGTTTTAGTGATAGGTGTCTGGACTTTCTAAGAGGAATTTGATCTCTATGACACCTTTCTACCTTTACATTAATGATATCAGCTGGGAAATGTCTTTGTTCAGAGGAACGGGATGCATCTTCTACTTAGTAACACCACTAATGTTTTTATTCACTATACCTCAGTAAGCTATATTTTGTATAGCTGTGTTTGACATTTCTTTTTCTTTTCTTTTTTCTATGTACCTGGTAACATAAGAACCTTCGCTTGCAACATACAATCATATTATTCAGCTGTTTTATCAACATGGTATGTATGTCATGTTATTTATGTAGAGATTAGGCTAACTTCACTGCTAATGAATTAAGATTGGATAGTTCACAGAATAGCGTTGTGTACAGCCTGAGCAAAAAGTTACTCTTGAGGATAGTGTCATCTTTGTGATGTAAAACTTAAGTTGGAGTGGAGGAAGGTCATTAAATGTACTAATGGGCAGTGTATTGTTTTGGCCAGAAAGTACTTGAGTTTGGAATTCCTTTTGCCCTCCAGAACTGTGTTGTCCAATACAGTAGCTACTTAGCCACACATGGCTATTTAATTAAATACCTTCATAGCATTAGTGCTCAGTAGCCACTTGTGACTGCTGACTGCATCGTCAGTGATGCAATTATAGAACATTCCATCTTTGCAGGAAGCTGTTGGATAGTCCTGCTCCACAGTAAACCTTAATGTTATTTTGAAGCCTCATGGGAGAACGTCAAGGCTCCATTTGTTACCTAATTTTAGGTCAGCTGTGCTCTACTGAATGGATTTTGGAGCAAGGCACACCTGAGTTGAAATTTCATCTCTACCATTACCAGATGTGTGGGAAGGGACTGAATATCTTACCTGGGTGATGCCATCACGATGTAATGATGAAATGAATTATGTGTAGTGTCCCGTTCATGTTTGGGAGGCGTGTAGTAAGTACTGTAGGTTCTTAGCCATTTGCCCCAACCTGCGAAACAACCCTAGGTTTAGAAATGACAGTTCCACTCTTTCTCTCCTGTAATGGGCTTTTTGTATGAAAACAACAGAAAATCTTTATTTTGGAAGGGTAGTTTTGCAAAAATTTACATTCTCACACATAGGGAAGTAGGAGCAGTTAAATGACTTTATCTTGAAAACAGGTGAACCGTTTCCACAGTAATTTTGTCATCTAAAATTTTACTAAACTTTGGTGGTATTGTACTGCTACTGCTAAGTCGCTTCAGTCGTGTCTGACTTTGTGCGACCCCATAGACAGCAGCCCACCAGCCTCCCCATCCCTGGGATTCTCTAGGCAAGAACACTGGAGTGGGTTGCCATTTCCTTCTCCAGTGCATGAAAGTGAAAAGTCACTCAGTCGTGTCTGACTCTATGCGACCCCATAGACGGCAGCCCACCAGCCTCCCCCATCCCTGGGATTCTCCAGGCAGGAACACTGGAGTGGGTTGCCATTTCCTTCTCCAATGCGTGAAAGTGAAGTCACTCAGTCGTGTCCGACTCTTAGCGACCCCATGGACTGCAGCCTACCAGGCTCCTCCGTCCATGGGATTTTCCAGGCAAGAGTACTGGAGTGGGGTGCCATTGCCTTCTCC
>SJYV01006106.1:1455607-1496511 GCA_006410875.1 Neotragus pygmaeus | reverse complement strand
GACGGCAGCCCACCAGCCTCCCCCATCCCTGGGATTCTCCAGGCAAGAGTAGGTATTGTACTAAAACTAAGTAATTCTCACCCTAAAACCTATTCCACTACAGCATCACACATCACCTTGGCTAACTAAAGTCACTCGTGCTTATGCTTCCTAAGTAACACCCAGGGTCATAGGGGCAGAGTGTCAGTGTGTCTTAGGGATATAAATTGATTGTCTATAATAATAATTGCTAGAAATTTACCCAAAGGAAAAAGCCTAAAATAATGAAGAGATGATACGTATAAAATAGGTTATTAGGATAGTAGAGTAATTAGAACTGTAACAAGTGCAAACAGCCTTGAGGAACTTCAGAAGCACATCTATGCTGTCAGTGAAACTATATTATCACTTGCAGGTGCATAGGTGGGGAAGGGAATATAAATAAATAATGTGAAATGTTTAACTGGAAATGTCATAGATGCATTTTGATTCTACAGTTTTGTTTCTTGGCTCTCATCCTGTTATATTTAAAAGGAGCACAAATGTTTATTAGCAAAGAACATGTTTGTTTTCTAAGTAGGCAGGCTTGGTGAGGGTGTCCGTCTGTCTCCCATTTCAGCGCAAGTCCGCCTTGTGAGGAGACTTAAGAAGGAGGGGCCGCGTCTGTTGGGAGCGCCGTAACTGACCCAGGCCTTGGGGAGAGCTGCGCTCAGCCAAGGGTGCGCTCATTCCTCTCACAGGGATATGCCTGGCCAGCTCCACGGCTTGGCTGGAGGAATGAGAAAGGCAGCCTTAGGACTAGTTCTGCCTACGCCATGGTTGTGCAGGAAGTGGGCTCCTGAGAAAACCCAGTTGCCTTCTTTTTCTGCAGAAAGCCCTTCCAAAGGATCGTCCCTCATCATCTATGATATCATGGATGAAATAACGGGAAAGAAGTTTTCTCCAAAGGACCCTGATGACGGTACGTGTAGAAATTGCTGCCGTAAGCCAGCCAGCCTCTTTTCCTGACTGCGCTTATAGAGCCTTGTGATGAGGACGGGGTTTGATTTAATGTAGTCATCTTTGGGTGGTTATTCTGAGAAAGCAAAGTGTCAGTGGCTCCTGCTGTATGTTGCTTCTCCTTGTGTTTTTATTCTTTTAGGTTTGTCCGACACCTTACCAGTTTTGTTGCCAGGATTTTTAATTATTGTTACTGACCTGAAAACATACTTTATGCATAGTAACCAAGGCTCTTCTGAACTTTGATTTTTCAGATATGTTTTTTCAGTCAGCCATGAGGGTTGTAAGTACCATTTCTTGCTTAAAACTTTTTTTTTTTTTTTTTTATCCATTTCCTAAATTCCTCATTGGTGGTTGGGAGGACTCTCCCTGATTCTTTCACTTCCTATCTCTTAACTTGTTTTCATGTGATTAGTCCTAATTTTTTATTCCTCTAAAATCTCTACAAAATCACAGCATTCCTACCCTGAGTTGATTGTGTTTGTTGTCTTTTTTCATACCTTTCTTTAGATAAGGTTTCAGAGTATTTCATATTTGCCTGTTGGTAACTTATTAGGTTGATGGTTATGTCTAATTTTGTTTTTTCAGCTTATCGTGCTAATCATAGGAAACATTTTCAAGCAGTTTCAGAATGAATTTAACAGTCTTATTCCCTGAAGATAATTGCTTTACAACTTAGTATGTGTCTTTCCGGGTTCTTTCCTCTGGGTATTCCACACTCATTTCATAGTATCTTGTTTGTTGTTAGCAGTATAGTATTTCATAGAAGGGCATGACTTCTTGTTGGATGGGTTTTGGAGTTATTTCATGGGGATTTTTGCCAGTATAGTGATGCTAGAGATAGCACTCCATCTGTCTTAAGCATGATATCCCAAGTGTTTTTGTCTAATACTAAATATAGGTGTAATTACTAGATGAACATTATTTTGTTTTAAATTTCACTGAACTTGGTGATTTTTTTCCCCACCCCCAATTTCTTATAATTCACTGGCTGTCAGTAAAATGTTAAATCAGTATACGTGTTTCCCCAGGTATCTACTTTCTTGCTTCATGTAGTGAGCCACCTTTGGCTGATAAGCATCACTGAGTGATGGTTATTTACTGCTTCTGCATTTTCAGTGCTCTTCTCTCAGAGATCTAGAACTTGCTTACCAGGTCCATGGCCTTTTAAACACTGGAGACAACTGGAAATTCATTGGCCCTGATCCTCGGCGTAATTTTTATTAGTAAGTGTATTGGAAATGTATCCTTTGCATTAACGGAACACCTGTATTCAACCAATAGTCAGTTCTGCAGTTGGGAGACTTGGCAGTCTTATTTTAGGCAGCATGATCCTGACTTTTAACAATAGGAGTTATTTGAACACTTGGAAAATTCAGTGGTAAAACTGATTTGTTAGACTGAGGTGTCCACTGTGTATCTTTTAAGATATTTGTAACTTTAAATCCATGTATCTTTCCCTTCTGCTGTTATGTGCCTGTTCTTTCAGTCCTGTCAGACTTTTTGTGACCCCATGGATTAATCATAGCCCACAGGGCTCCTCTAATTCCATGAGGATTCTCCAGGCCAAATACTGGAATGGGTTGCCATGCCCTCCTCCAGGGGAATCTTTGCAACCCACGGATTGAACCCAGGTCTCCCACATTGCAGGCGATTCTTTACCCTCTGAGCCACCAGGGAATCCCAAGAATACTGAAGTAGGTAACCTAACCCTTCTCAAGGGGTCCTTCCCAATCCAGGAGTCGAAATGGGGTTTCCTGCATTGCAGGCGGATTCTTTACCAGCTGAGCTACCCAGGAAGCCACACCGTCCTATTTTATATTTTCGAATTCATAGCAGGGTGAATCCGTAAAGATTTCATCTTTAGGCTCTTTTTAAGAGGCTTTAGGCTCTTTTGTTTTTAAAGATGTTGGAGCCCAAAGAGACTCCTTATGTGGGTTTGCTTTTAGGCAGATCAAGAACGTAGGAAGGCAGCCTGTTCATAGGTGCGTGGTGGTTTTCTTCCGTGTGTCCAAATCCTCTCTTCACATTGAACACTTGTTGAGCAGTATCCTCACTCCTCTCCACCACAAGCTGAGAGTGTATGGAGGTGGCATCAGTGACCAGTTGAAGATAAGTGTCAAACTGGAAAGTCCAGAAAGCACAGTTAGCAGCAGCTCCTGGGTCATGCATTGACCTGTGTCACTTGAAATTGTACCTTATAAATTGTCTTAAGTTCTGTGTAATATGTCATTATATGACTGTGCTGTAATGTAATCATTCCCCTACTAGGCAGTGATTTTAGACTAAACGTGTTTTCTTTCTCCATCACAGTTCCAAGTTCTTTAGTTTGCTTTGTTTGATGGAACAAATTGATGTCACCTTGAAGTGGTATAAGGACCTGATACCTTCAGTAAGTGATTCATGACTTAACATTTATCATTGTAGATGTTTGTGTTTGTCTTTGCTGAGTAATACTTTAAAATGTATTTGTATTTTTCTTAACCAGGTCTTCTTTCCCCATTCCCAAACATTAATAGATCTTCTCCAAGCATTAGATGTAGCCAATCGACTAGAAATGATTCCTCAGATCTGGAAAGGTCAGTTTCAGTTTGTATGTCCCGACCCATCTTACTCTGTTGTCTTATGTTTTGATTCACAAGCGTGTTAATGTGGTTAGGAAAGAAAGCTTCCATTTTTTCACTGAATTAAACTCTGCAGTTGAGGTCTCCTTCAGGTGACTTGCTCGTGTTTCATGTTGGATTGCATGAGTAACAGTGGGGTGGAGAGGACTTCAGTTGGTTCCTTTGTGACCAGAAAAGGCTGGGTTTTGTGCACTTGTGTTAGTTACATGGGACACCTAAAATCTGAACCTGCAAAGCCTGTGCCATTCATTCACTGGACTGTGATGCATCTCTGTGCTTCAGTAGCTAACATATTGGTGATAGTATGGTTTCTAAGGAACAGCCGTGACTGTGTGTGTGTGTTATGCATGTAAACTGACTGCAGAAGATGCTGTAGCTCACCCACTAGGTGACTGTGATCGTAAAATCCATTCCTGTTTGCCTCAAGTTGACATGAGACACTGAGACCATAGCCCTGCCATCCTGCCTTACAAGATTGCTCTGGTGACAATGTACAAGGACCGTTGATGATTCCCATGTGCTATAAAACCACGGGGAGTGGGAGTCTGCTTGAGTGTGGCCCACATGCTGTTAGCAATTGCCCAGGAGCCAGTTACTGGTGCTGGCTTTCAGTACTGTCTTGTCCTTTTCCTACGGTGAATCATGCTAGTTTCTAGAATCCTAGAATACATGTCAGCAAGGAATTTTCTTACTTTCTTCTCCCCCCACCCTCTGCCCCAATATGGATGACTACTGACTGGACAAAGGTCAAAGAATGTTGGTTTTATATGATGGTGATCACGTCTCACTGTTTTTGTTTTAAGATAGTAAAGAATATGGTCATACTTTCCGCAATGACCTAAAAGAAGAGATTCTGATGCTCATGGCAAGGGATCAGCACCCACCAGAGGTAGGCTTGTTTTGCTCTCTTTGTTAGATATACACTAGCCAGCGTATCCTCTAATACTGAGCACCTGGGGAGGGTAATTCCCATGGTTTCATCTACTGTGCAGAATTCTGCCACCTAAACCCAGATTTAAATCTACACATCTGACTTCCCTGGCAGTCCAGTGGTTAAGACTCTGCACTTCCATAACAGGGGGCCCAAGTTAAGATACTGGATGTGTGTGGTGTGGCTAAAAAGATAAAAAAGACACATCTCAACATACCCAACCAATTAGAATACCTTTCCTTCCTTTTTCTTTCCTTTTTTGTCTCTAAAGAGAAAACCCATGGTTGGATTTGAAATACATGGCTAAACAAATTATCACATCAATGTCGGGTGCTTTGCCTTTTTTTGTTGTTGTTAATATGTATGTGCTGTATATGCGATGTGTTCAAATGGTAAGATGCGATGCTCAAAAATTTTAATGGTCCTGTGGAGCCTCCTGTTGTTAAATTGTCATGAAACTAGTGAGGCAGTTCTGCTGACTCTCGGGGCCTCTCAGCTGCAGGCGGCATTTGCTGACTGTGCTGCAGACATCAAATCGACTTATGAAAGCCAAGATGCTAGACAGACTGCTTCGGAGTGGCCAGCCAATTCTCTGAACTACATAGCCATCCTCTTCTTAAGGGCTGGGAGAACCCAGGAAGCCTGGTGAGTACACAAAACACCACACGTGTCACTGGAAGCATCTCTAATGTGGCTGTGTGATGTGTGGTTTCTCAGGAGACAAACGGGTTTCTGCACAATGAGGTGTTTTTTGGTTTTGTTTTTCTTTAATTTTGGTTATGCTGGGTCTTCATTGCTGCACCTGCTTTTCTCTAGTTGCAGGAAGTGGGGCTCCTCTCTAGTTGTGGTGCACAGGCTTCTCGTGGCGGTGGCTTCTCGTTGCGGAGTGTGGGCTCTGGGCTTCAGTAGTTGTGGCTTCTGGGCTCTCGCGCACAAGTTCAATAGTTGTGATGCACGGACTTGGTTGCTCCACGGCATGTGGAATCTTCCCACACCAGGGATCCAACCCATGTCTCCTGCATTGACAGGCAGATTCTTTACCACTGAGCCACCAGGGAAGCCCTATAATGAGTTTTCTATGGGAACATCCAAATACTAACTAAAAAGCAAACTTGGGGAAGAAGAATCAATATGCGTGTGTGAGAAAGGATGTGGTTCAGTGGGCTCAGTCTCTTTATCTTCATTTTCTGTATCTCTAGTCACCTAAATCGAACACAATGACCAGAGTATCTTAATTTTGAAAGTGTTTTGGGCATTGGTATCTCATTTATGGATGGTTTCCCCACACCCACAGCCCCGACTTAAAATGTGGGCTGTATACTGGAACTTGAGGAAAGTGGCATTTAGCAGTATCGACTAAACCTAGCCCTGACTAGAACCCATCATTGGTTTGTGCCACTGTATTCTATTTCTGTGTGTGCTTGTTGGCAGTTCATTCTCATACTCATTTCTAGTGTTTAATTGTGAATGGAGACCTCATGCATATTCATTTTTCCAAAAGCAGAGAAGTCAACAAAGGAGTACTTGGTTGGGGTGGTCATAGTTGCATGGTTCCACTGTATGTTATTTTGGATGTAAATGTTAGTTGTTAGGGCCAGTGAGGGGGTAGTTATATATGGTTGTTCCCAAGAGAGGACCTTATGTTGGACATAAGGGGTGTTCGCTCTCTCTAGGAAAAGCTGGTGGAGGCTTTGCTGCCTAAACTGGTCTTGACTGGTGGTGAATCACACAACCTGCTGCACAGCTGCTGACCTGTGATGCCTGGAGTCGTTGACTCGGGCAGGTTGACACAAGTTGTGAATGAGGCTGTGATGATTGGTGCAGGGGTACGGACCTCAGCTGATGATGGGAGCTGAGTGTATGTGCTTCTCCTTCATCCTGCATGTGGCAGGATGCTGGTGAGCACTTACATGAGACTCGTGCCTTAATCTGAGCCTGCTCTTCATAACGTCAGCTTAAGACACACTGGACTTACACACTGGATCATGAAAGAGAGAAGAGATTGTACAGCATTTGCCTCCCTCCCTTCCCTCTGCCCACGTGACACATTCCCTCCCTGAGGGGACTGAAGTGATCCTCTAGAGGAGGGTGAACCCCAGCAATTCTCAGCGCTCATAACAAAACACATTTGCCTGTGTAGCGTGTGATGTTCACACATGAAGCTGGAGAAGAGGGTTGAGGCACCTGGAGTGATTCTTATGTAGAGACGAGGCTGGGAGCTGGCAGAGCTTACAGATGTGTCTCCAGGAGCTTCCATTGTAGGTGGAAGGACACTCAGTGTCTGCGTCCGGGAGAATAGCTCTGGTCACTCGGTTGCCATCTGTTCTGTTACTGTTTATAACCTCTTTTCTATCTCATCTTGAACAGGAAAATGCTGGGGCTTTTCAGGAAACATAATAAGATCCCCAGGTAAGTTCAAGTTAACAGGCCTTTGTGCATACATCCTAGATTAGCCAAGTAGGTTTCCCTCTTACGGGGTGGGGGGCGGTGTGGAATTTCTCATGTACCTTAGTGCTGGCAATTGGGCACTTTTCCATTAGGCAAGCAAATGGACAGTCACCCCCACCATCTAAGGCATCCTGAGGCAAGTGCAGTTTTCTTACTCTGTGCTCATTGGCACAACATGTTGTTAATACACTGTGGATAGATCCACATGAAGGCATGCTGAATCATGTTGAAGATGGTAAATTTGATGATGATGAAGGCATGTTGAATTAACAGTATTAATTATCTCGTTAGCCCTTTAAACTTAAACTTTATGTAACTGTCTCCAAAGCTACTGATCTTTGTTTAAGATACTAGATTCTGTATGTAAATCTGTGAGGGGCGTAGTTAGCAGATGCGGACATTTTGCCTTTTACAGGACTGAGTTACTGAATGAGTTTATGGATAGTGCCAAAGCATCCAGCAGTCCTGCCCAGGCCATTGAGGTCATTAAGCTGGCGAATTCCTTCAGCCTGCCTATTTGTGAGGGCCTCACCCAGAGGTTAATTGCCGACTTCACCCTCAACCAAGAACAGAAGTAAGTGGGCTCTTGGGCTCTGTGTCATCACCATGAAGAAAAGTTAAGAGATGGAGCAGCCCATCTGTCTGCACATTCACACGTCTGTAGCTTTCCACCCCTGAATTCCCTTTCTTTACAGAAAGTCAGGAGGTGTTGGTTTAGTGCTGTTTTTTGTCACATGAGTCAGGGAGGCCTATACTTTGACCTACTGGATCTTACCCTCTGTTGCTGTAGAGACCCCCAGCCCCCAAGCCTGAGTTTCAATGTGACCCTCCTATTTGTTTTTCTTACAGGGAAGCCCTGGGAGACCTAACTGCACTGACCAGTGAGAGCGCTAGTGACAGTGACAGTGATACCAGTGAGGACAAATAAAATAAAAAGGGGGTGAATCAGGAGCAGCTGTGACCAAGCCTTGCTGTGATTACACTGGATACCTGAGATGTTAATATCTGTAATATGAAGAAAACAGGGTACAGATTTGGTGAACCTTGAAGTACAGCTGATACACACTGGCTTGTTTAGGTTACATTCCCAGTCTAGCCACCTGTGTGAGGTCACCACGTGGACAGAAGCAGCGCCACTGTTCTCGCTCCTGTGGACACACTGTGGGGTGTCCCGCTCGTTTGAGCACACCTGCGGCAGGGGTCTTGTGAGCTGACGAGAGCGCCATTTGCCCTCCCCCGCTGTGGACTGTATCCTTTGTTGGCTGATGCTGTGACAGTGGCACTTCCTCCCATGCACAGAGAGTCTGAAGGAAGATTTTGTGCACTTTCATCACATTGATACTGGGTCAGTAGTATCCCAAGTTCAGGGATGTTTGTATGTGGAACATGGTGCATGTGCAATCATAGGACTTTAGGCTGCACAGCTGGGAAGATGAGAGCTGTAAATAAATTTTGTGACTAAGGTATGTGTGTGCGTCTGCCCTCTTTCTGCACACCCCAGTCTCCCAGTAGGCTTGGGGCTTACACAGGTGTGTCCTCTCACCCTTTCTGAGCGTGCTGGCATCTTCAGGTGTGCTGTGCTTCCAGTGATCTGAATGAAGCCCTGTGAAAAGAGGACTCAAGTGTTTCCTTGACATGACTGCCTATTGCTGGTAATCAAATCATCATGTAAGTGTACCTGGTCATAATGTAAAGCTGTTTTACTGCTGGTAACAGGACCTGCTATGAGACAGCAGTCATTAGTGTGGACAGGTAAGGCAAGGTTTATAGACTCATTTAGATCTTAGTGGCGAAATGGCAGTATACCAGAGAAATGGGCTTATTTCTTTGAAATAAGGCAGTGTGCTAGGGCATGGCATGCTGAAATGAAAGGTACGCAAAGGAGGGTGGGAGGTGCTGAAGGAGTCTCCAGCCTGGCCCAGGAAAGAGACTAACCTGTAAAAGAATGCTCTCTAGCTGACCTGCACAACCATGGGCTTTATAAAAGATTTTAGAAAGGTGAAACCCAAGACAGTTTTACAGATCTCAGAAAGACTTGAGGGACTTCCCTGGTGGTAGAGTGAATAAGAATCTACCTGCCGATGCAGAGGTCATGAGTTTATTCCCTGGTCCAGAAGATTCCACACGCGGCTGAGCAACTAAGCCTGTGCACCACAAACTGAGCCTGTGAGCTGGAGCTAGAGAGTAGCCGCTGCTACCCACAACTAGAGAGAACCCTCCAGCAGCAACAAAGAACTAGCATACCCCAAAATTAACCCCAACCCAGGCCTAAACAGTCTACTGGATTCCCAAGTCAAAGGACATTAGATGCCATGCAGACTTGAATATAACAATCATTAGCTGGTATCAGTTCAGTTGCTCAGTTGTGTTCAACTCTGCAGCACGCCAGGTTTCCCTGTCCATTACCAACTCCCGGAGTTTACCCAAACTCATGCCCACTGAGTTGGTGATGCTATCCAACCATCTCATCCTCTGTCGTCCCCTTCTCCCACCTTCAATCTTTCCCAGCATCAGAGTCTTTTTAGATGAATCAGCTCTTCGCATCAGGTGGCCAAAGTACTGGAGTTTCAGCCTCAACATCAGTCCTTCCAATGAACACCCAGGACTGATTTCCTTTAGGATGGACTGTTTGGATCTCCTTGCAGTCCAAGGGACTCTCAAGAGTCTTCTCCCAACACCACAGTTCAAAAGCATCAATTGGTGCTCAGCCTTTATAATCCAATTCACATCGATAACACGACCACTGGAAAAACCATAGCCTTGACTAGACGGACCTTTGTTGGCAAAGTAATGTCTCTGTTTTTTAATAGGCTGTCTAGGTTGGTCATAACTTTCCTGCCAAGGAGTAAGCATCTTTTAATTTCACGGCGGCAGTCACTATCTGCAGTGATTTTGGAGCCCCCCAAAATAGTCTGTTTTATTTGCCATGATCTTTTCTGAATGTTGAGCTTTAAGCCAACTTTTTCACTCTTCTCTTTCATAAAAAGCCTCTTTAGTTCTTCACTTTCTGCCCTAAGGGTGGTGTCATCTGCATATCTGAGGTTATAGTTCTCCCAGCAATCTTGATCCCAGCCCAGCGTTTCTCATGATGTATTCTGCATATAAGTTAAATAAATGAAGCAAAAGTAGATGTTGTTCTGGAACTCTCTTGCTTTTTGGATGATCCAGCTGATGTTGGCAACTTGATAGCTGATTCATCTGCCTTTTCTAAATCCAGCTTGAAAATCTGGAAGTTTGCGGTTCACATACTGTTGAAGCCTGGCTTGGGGAATTTTGAGCATTACTTTACTAGTGTGTGAGATGAGTGCAACTGTGCGGTAGTTTGAGCATTCTTTGGCATTGCCTTTGGGATTGGAATGAAAACTGACTTCCAGTCCTGTGGCCACTGCTGAGTTTTCCAGATTTGCTGGCATACTGAGTGTAGCACTTTCACAGCATCAACTTTTAGGATTTGAAACAGCTCAACTGGAATTCCATTACCTCCACTAGCTTTTTTCATAGTGATGCTTCCTAAGGCCGAATTGACTTCACATTTCAGGATGTCTGGCTCTAGGTGAGTGATCACACCATCATGGTTATCTGGGTCCTGAAGATCTTTTTTGTGTAGTTCTGTGTATACTTTCCACCTCTTTTTAATATCTTCTGCTTCTGTTAGGTCTATACCATTTCTGTCCTTAATTGTGCCCATTTTTGCATGAAATGTTCCCTTGGTATCTTGATTTTCTTGAAGAGATCTCTAGTCTTTCCCATTCTATTGTTTTCCTTTATTTCTTTGCACTGATAACTGAGGAAGGCTTTCTTACCTCTCAGAACTCTGCATTCAGATGCTTGTATCTTTCCTTTTCTCCTGTCTTTTTGCTTCTCTTCTTTTCTCAGCTATTTGAAAGGCCTCATCAGACCACCATTTTGCCTTTTTGCTTTTTTCTTGGGGATGGTCTTGATCACTGCATCCTGTACAATGTTACGAACCTCTGTCCATAGTTCTTCATGCACTCTTATCAGATCGAATCCCTTGAATCTATTTGTCACTTCCACTGTATAATCATAAGGGATTTGACTTAGGTCAAACCTGAATGGTCTCATGGTTTTCCCTACTTTCTTCAATTTAAGTCTGAATTTGGCAATAAGGAGGAATTCATCATCTGAGCCACAGTCAGTTCCTGGTCTTTTTCTTTTTTTTGCTGACTGTATAAAGCTGCTCCATCTTTGGCTGCAAAGAATATAATCAATCTGATTTCAGTGTTGATCATCTGGTAATGTCCATGTGTACAGTCTTCTCTTGTGTTGTTGGAAGAGGGTGTTTGCTATGACCAGTGCATTCTCTTGGAAAAACTAAACCTTTGACCTGCTTCATTTTGTACCCCAAGGCCAAATTTGCCTGTTACACCAGGTATTTCTTGACTTCCTACTTTTGCATTTCAGTCCCCTATAATGAGTTAGTTCTAGAAGGTCTTGTAGGTCTTCATAGAACTGTTCAACTTCTTCAGCATTACTGGTTGGGGCACAGACTTTGATTACTGTGTGTGATATTGAATGGTTTTCCTTGGAAACTAACAGAGAACATTCTGTTGTTTTTGAGATTGTATCCAAGTACTGAATTTTGGACTCTTTTGTTGACTATGAGGGCTACTCCATTTCTTCCTGCCCACAGTAATAGATATAATGGTCATCTGAGTTAAATTCACCCATTCTAGTCCATTTTATTCACTGATTCCTAAAATGTCGATGTTCACTCTTGCTATCTCCTGTTTGACCACTTCCAATTTGCCTCGATTCATGGACCTAACATTCCAGGTTCCTATGCAATATTGCTCTTTACAGCATTAGACTCTAACTTCCATCACCCGTCACATCCACAGCTTGGTGGTGTTTTTGCTTTGGCTCTCTCTTCATTCTTTTTGGAGTTATTTCTCCATTCTTCTCCAGTAGCATATTGGGCCCCTACCAACCTGGGGAGTGTCATACCTTTTTGCCTTTTCATACTGCTCATGTAACAATCTCAGCTGGTATACTCCTGCAGAAATATGAAATCAATTGTCTCCTTTTTTCACGATTTCCAGGTATGTTGCTCAGGTTAAAATGCCTCTTCAATAATTTGTTTGTGAACACACGCCTCCACAAAATTATAATTTTGGAAAAAAATGTTGACAGTAATTTCATGAAATGAAAAATAAAAGATAAAACATTTGTTAATGCTTACCCACTAGGAAATTGTTCTAGTCTTCAGAGGAGCAAGGTAAGCAAGTTCTCTGGGTTTTACAGCAATCCAGTTCAAATCCCTTTAAGATTCCAGGCTTACCACCCCACTTAGATTCACAGTCCACACACCAAATAGGAACAAGGGCAGCTACCAGGGTGTCAGAACTCAGAGCCAGGAACTCTTCTGAGGGCTGTGGCATTAATTTGTGGGTAGAGAAGGGACCAACATTTCTCTATGCCACAGACCAGAACAGAGTGCATCACAAGTAGAAAAGGGACTTCCCTGGTGGTCCAGTGGCTAAGATGCCATGTTCCCAATGCACAGAGCCCGGGTTCGATCCTGGGTCAGGAAATAATATCCCACGTGCCCCAACTAAGAGTTTGCATGACACAACTAAAGATCCCACGTGTCAAAACCAAGACCTGGCGCAGCCAAATAAATGATGTTAACAATAAAGGAGTGGCTCCAGAAACTGTTTCAGGTACACACGCACATCAGGGTGTGTGTGAATGTATTGTGCCCCGGTGGGAAACAGTTTTTCCCTGTGGTAGCAATCAAACTTTGGGATACACGCTATTTCTAGTGCCTTCGAATCACTGGAATGATATATTTCCAATTATAAATATAGTGCCATTTTGGCTTATCTATATAACCCAACTCACAGCCTAGAAACTGAGCACCCAGGAGTTCCTACTTCTGTTGCTGCTGCTTAAGGAAATTTTCTATATACACAACAAACCAGAAATGGTACTTTTTGAAACGGGATAAGCTACTCAGTTTTCATCTTTTTATTCAGTTTGCTCCAAAGGCAAAATCAATAGTAAGTGATCACAAACATTATTTGACTGGCTCACCAGCCTGATCAGTAAAACCTGAAAAACAGAAAATGTTACACAAGTTGCAAATAAAATCCTCCTGGAGTTGACTGACATGATAGCAAGTGGAAATAATATAAATGCAACAAGTGTTAACATTTGCAACAGTACTTGTAACTTTCTCACTTCTAGACACTTCTAAGACCCTGTTGCAAACCCTTCAGGTGTTACTGCCGATTTCCTCTGATACACAACATGACTTTACGGGACTCTTCCTAGGCCTTCCTGCTGTTGCACTTGAGTGGTCCCTATCCCCACAGCACTGGCATATGCTGTCAGGATCTCCACTATCTGCCTGGTTTCCAGGGTCACACGGGCTTCCTTCAGCCAGCCCTGGGCCGCTCGTCTGGACTCCCCTTTCAGCTGATTGACGAACTTTGCTGCCAGCTCCAGGTCGCCGTGCTCAAGGCAATAGGAGGCGTATGACAGGAGTGTAAATGTATCTGCATCCTCAGGGCAGAGCTCTGCTGGCGGCTTCAGCTGCTGAGGGGGGAACAGGAGCAGGGACTGTATGTAGGAGAGGAAGTACTGGTATAAGCTATTTCTGGTCTCATCGATCATGGCTACCCTGCGGGCCAGTTTCTGGACGGCATAGAAACGGACTCTAAGGGTCTCTTCACTGTACACCCCACGGGTCAGGGACTCTGGAGGGAGGGCCGCGGTTAGCGCCTGGGCAAATTCACTATCGGAGCAGCTGGTTCGGATGGCTTCAACCGCACTGCCCAGGGGAACCGTGGGCAGGTCTGCAGACGCTGTCTTCATGCGGTACCTCAGGGCCTCCACTGAGAGCCAGAGCTGGTGCACTTTTCGGGCCTCCTCCTCAGCAACTGCATGACCTACAAAAAACGACAGAGACTGTTTTCCCCACTTGACTACAAGTCTTTCTCATACATGCAGAGGACCGATGCACCTTCAACAAGCTGAGTCCACAAAAGGGGAAGATGGGGCTGGACAGAACCTCTGCCTCGCCCATCCTACCACTTGCTTCTGGCGCAGTCTTTCCTAGCCGGCCTCTTCACATGAGGCCACCAGGAACGGTATACTTGGCTGAGAACTTCGTGGTGGGGGGGGGGGTTTGTATACAAATTTTCATCACAACTTTATTTGTAATCACTGGAAACAACCCAATGTCCACCAGTGGTTGAGGACTTGTTTTGACTACAGCCCTGGAGGGAACGGGGCAGATGGATGTACACATGAGTCTCCCTTCCCTCTCCCTGTGACATCTGGGACAATGCATGGTATCTAATTCAGGTATCTCCAGAAATGTTTGAGAAAGAAACATACCTCTTATTCTAGGCTAAGACTTCTACTAAGGCCATCAGAAACTTCCTGCAAAGGAATGGGAGGCTACTGGATCCTGAAATTTCATGAGTACTCAGTGTGTTCTACTAATCTGTCAAAAAAAAAGGTTCATCACACCCCAAAGAAGCCCATTTCATTAATCACATCTTCACTGTCAGGACATTTCCCTCTCAGTGCAGCCCATGGAGGCTTCAGTATTAACTACTGTCCATCTAGTGGGTGGAACAGCAAATCACCCCCAGCTAACCCTGTGATAGCAGGGCTGGACATGGGTCAGCAGAGCCTTGCAGGTAAGCATGTCACAACACTGAGCTTTTCTCCACTTGGTATGTGGGACACAACCAAAGTGTGTAGGGTAAACTGCCATGTAAATGGTGACCTCATGCTGGTCACATAGTGAGTATAACTGCAAGGTATTTTAGGTTTAAGTTTTAGATTCCTTAAGTTTGAGGCTTCCCTGGTGGCTCAGATGGTAAAGAATTTGCTTGCAATGCGGGAATCCTGCATTTGATCCCTGGGTCAGGAAGATCCCCTGGAGGAGGGCATGGCAACCCACTCTAGTATTCTTGCCTGGAGAGTCCATGGACAGATGAGCCTGGTAGGCTATAGGCCATGGGGTCACAAAGAACTGGACACAACTCAGTGACCAACATTTTAACTTTTAGATTCCTTTAAGTTTCCTCTCACAGCTCTGTAATCCAAACTTAACCAAATCTGATGCTAATTTTCTAAGAAATGAATAAAACTTATTAGAGTGATTTTGGCATCTTCATTCCCTAATGTCAATGCAGATACACCATTATCCTCGTAACGAGAATTTAAGAAGTAGGGCTGAATGAAGTCAGCTGTAAGAGGTTCCACGTGCTTACTCTGAACGGCCTGCTCGATTCCTCTCAGTCTGGCATAGGCAGTGTTTATATCCAGAGTAAAGTTGTCAACCTGCTCCTGGCTGAGCCGACGAAACTGTAATTCTTGTTCAGCAAGTTTCTCAGACAGGTCCTGAAATTATAAATAGTTGACAAAAAAAGTGACGCTATCTCCATGTATGTCACTTACTGGGTCACTGA
Source organism: Neotragus pygmaeus (assembly GCA_006410875.1). NCBI lineage: Eukaryota > Metazoa > Chordata > Mammalia > Artiodactyla > Bovidae > Neotragus > Neotragus pygmaeus. Next base: position 1,481,083 of record SJYV01006106.1, on the reverse strand, counting down.
GTCTTCCAACAACTGCTATGTTCAAAAGCAAAAAGGGCCTTTATCTCAAAACAGGTGTCATGAAATTCCTACACTGTGTGTCAAGTTTCAAAAATTTCTTAACATTTATATCTGATGTTTAATTTTAATCGTCTACAAATTTACAGGTGGAACCTAATATTAAGAGGAAGAAGACCAGAAGGAAGAAGTCTATTAAAATGAGAAAGTGACAAGTTTAGAAAATAACTATATAGCCACCCATATTTACATTCAATTCAGTATCTTCTTGAGTTCATTTTTTTCTCAGAAAAATATGCAACAAATAGAATTTAAAGTAATACACCTTTATGCCAAATTTATTGGCATAAATTTCAATTTTCCAGAAGCTTTCCTTATTTAGAAAACCTCATTCCCTTCTTGTGAGAAAAGATAATAAGTTAATGTATTATAAACAGCCTGAGTAGAAACTAATTATTTGCTGTATTTCCAAAGTTCACCTCTCTAGGATGTTTCCTCAGATATAAAAATCTGAGAACTACTATGTAATCCACAGAGTTTGTGGAGATAAAGCAGGAAATGCATGTGACAAGTATCATCACCTGCATACCTGAAACCCCTGTACCAACACTCCTTCAAGCTCTGAAGTCTCCAAATGACTAGGACATAGATATAAAACACATATCAGTAACACACAGGTACACCTTAATGTAAAAAGGAGCAGATTTGCAAATATACAAAAGCATACCACTTCACCCACCTCCCACCCCACAACCAGGACTTCCCTGATGGTCCAGTGGTTAAGAATCTGCCTTGCAATGCTGGGCACTAGGGTGTGATCCCTGGTCAGGGAACTAAGATCCCACATGCTGAGGAGCAACTAAGTCTGCCTGCCGCAACTACTGAGCCTGCGCACCACAACTAGAGTCTGTGAGCCTCACAAAGATCCCACATGCCTCAACTGAGACTCAACGCAGCCAAATCAATGAATATTTACAAGACAAAAAAGCTCCCCCCTCCCCTGCACTCCACAATAGGTACCATTAGAAACTTTTCCATGCTTCCACACCTCATATGAAAGGACATGGAGACGTTAGATGAAAGCAGAAACTGTTTATAACATAAATGGGAAAAGAGGAGACAATGCTTTACAACAGGTCCTCACCTGCTCAAACTCATACTTCAGTTCCTGCTCTTGGACCCTAAGGACATCTCGTAAGTGATCAGTGTGGGCAGCAGCCTGCCGGCGAAGCTGGGTTCTCATTTCATTCTCCATGGCATCTCTGACTTCCTCCACCTGTGAAGCCAAGCACAGTAATGAGGAGTTCTCAAATCTTCACAAATGCTTAAGCAAACGAGAAAGACCAGTAACCACGATGATGGCAGCTTCTTGGTCTGGAACCCCTATGATTGGCCATGAATGTGAACACACTCTATACTTTGAATGCTAAAATGAATCAGAAAGCTAAGAGTGGGAAAGCGATTCATATAAGNGCTTAAGCAAACGAGAAAGACCAGTAACCACGATGATGGCAGCTTCTTGGTCTGGAACCCCTATGATTGGCCATGAATGTGAACACACTCTATACTTTGAATGCTAAAATGAATCAGAAAGCTAAGAGTGGGAAAGCGATTCATATAAGGTCACACAGCTATGTCACATGGCAATAGCAAAATCAGATTCAATCAGGGGCTTCTTTGATCCCTTCCTCTTCCATATCACCAGGCTGTCTCCTAAACAAGCACTGTCATTTCCTGAATATCAAACTCCCCTGGGAATTAAGAAATCCAAGCTCATAGAAAAAACAACTATAAAGATTTGAGATCAAACACAGCTTCACTGCAACCATCTGTGTGCCCGCAGGGAAATTATTCATCTTCTGTCTCCATTTTCTCCTCTGTGAATAATAATGCCTATCATGCAGAAGTGTTAAGAAAATTAGCGAATATCTGGCAGTTACTGAACACAATCTCTCTCAACAAAGAAAGCTGCTCTGAAACTGCTGATTTTCATATGAATTTAGATTCACACAGGCCAAATCAAGGCAAAACTGAAAAGTCTATCAAGTCTGGCTTCATAATTAGACATGGATCATGCTACAAATTACTTAACACTAATTACCTGGAATTCATAACTTAATTCTTCTCAGAAACAATACACTTAATGAATGAATCCATTCAGTCAATGGATAAATATTTATGAAGTACCAGTCCTGTGCCAAGTACTGCCTACTATAAGCGTGAATGAAATGGTGCTCAAGGTAGACAAACTTCTCGCACTATTGCCAAGGTATACATTTCAAGAGAGGAATGAGTGACATCTCAGATTGTGATACTTGTTTTTAAGAAAATAAATAGGGCAATAGATGAAAAAGTAATACAGAGGCTCTACTTTAGAGGGAAGGGAATAGGAATGGGAGCATTTAGTTGTTGGTCAGTCACTCAGTCATGTCCAACTCTTTGCAACCCCATGGACTGCAGCACGCCAGGCCTCCCTGTCCATNTAAATAGGGCAATAGATGAAAAAGTAATACAGAGGCTCTACTTTAGAGGGAAGGGAATAGGAATGGGAGCATTTAGTTGTTGGTCAGTCACTCAGTCATGTCCAACTCTTTGCAACCCCATGGACTGCAGCACGCCAGGCCTCCCTGTCCATTACCAACTCCCGGGGTTTGCTCAAACTCATGTCCACTGAGTTGGTGATGCCATCCAACTATCTCATCCTCTACTACCCTATTCTCCTTCTGCCTTCAAAAAGACGTAGTCAAGGCACCAAAACAACATCAACAAAAAAACTCAGGGAACCTGCAAAATAAAACAAGTAAGGGAGGGAGCCTGGCTCACAGCAAACAGGAATGAGATCAAGGGCTTTCCAGGTATAAGTTATTAACTTGGATTTTATATTAAATGCAGTGGGCAGTCAGTAGAGAATTTTCAGCAGCACAGTGTCTGATGAGAATATATATTTTATAAATAAAGACCACCTGCCTGTGTAAACAAAGAAAGACAGGTATGCAAACAGGGAACCTACCAAGAAGACAATGTGGACTAAGGTGGTGGTGACTGAGAGACAGACTAGTGGAGAGTTTGAGGATTTTCTCCTGATGCAGAGCTTGGTAGACACAGCGGCCTGAATGCGAAAGTTGATGGAAACAACTAACTGAGCACGATTTCTACCTTGATCAACTGAGTGGATGGAGATTTATTCAGAGAGAAACAAGCTGAGGGGCTGGAAAACAAGTTTCACAGAATCAAGAAATTTGTTTTGAACATGAAATGACTACTGAAAATCCAGCTGGAGTCATCAACTCAGCCCAAGAAACCAAGGCAGAGGTCAGAGCCTGCAAAATAAATCAGTGACATTGGCCACAGGACTAAGAGCACCTGGCGGCAGCAAGATGGTTAAAGGTTTCAGGACAATGCGAATGCACGCTGATATTTGAAAGGCTGAGCAACAGAGGCCAAAGAGTGTCAGCAAGGTGGGGGAAGGGCCAGCAGAGTGTGGTATCTGGCAATCTAAGGAAGAAAGTACTTTGAGGAATAAGGGTCAGCTGTGCAACTGAGAATACCCGAGGGTATAATGAGTAGCAAGGTTCCTAATCAGTCAGTAGACTGTTTAATACACAATGTGCACAGACAGAAGACCACAGCTATTTCATCCATGCTTAACTACCAACCACTCAGAAACACTCACAGAAAAAAATATTCTCAGAATCCAACAGGGACTCCTGGGCTTCCCAGGTAGCTCAGTGGTAAAGAACCCGCCTGCCAATGCACGAGACATGGGTTCGATCCCTGGATTGGGAAGATCTCCTAGAGAAGGAAACGGCAACCCACTCCAGTATTCTTGCCTGGGAAAGCCCATGGACAGAGAAGCCTGGTAGGCTATAGTCCCTGGGGTCGCAAGAGCCAGACACAACTGAGTGACTAAACAACAGAGACTCTTTTAACAGTGCTTAAGGGGCTGAAAGGCTCCACTGGGAAAAGACAAGCTAGATAATCCTGGATGCTAGCAGCTCATTATTTTTTGGCACTTCTGCATCTGCTCAACATAAAGGCTCGATGTTAGACTCGTCCTTCCTTAGAAGTTCTGACAAGAACAAGAGCAGAAGCTCCATTCAAAGGTGGGCTGGCCTAATTGACAGCTAGTATTCTGAAGTCAGTGACTGCTGCTATTATTTTCGAGAATTAGCTAATCAAGCTAGATTCACATAAATATTGGTTAACTTTATTCATTTCTTTACCTTTCTGTCCTGTTCAGCCTGTATCTCACTTCTGTGATGCTCTAATGCTTTTGCTACTGCAGAGTCAAATGCCCGCTTTTCCTCCAGCTTCTGTTTCTCCAAGGCTAAGGCAATGTGCTGCTTCTCTGTGGCTTTCTGTTCGGCCAGTGCTCTGTTCAGCTGGTCAATGCGGCGATGCGCATGAGCAATCAGGGCGTTCAGGTCGTCGGCAGACAGCTTGTCAGCTAAACCAAACCACATGAAAATGTCAATGATGTCACCCAAATCATACATCCAAGTAACTTGCCTCAACTGACTGCATTTAATTTTCACAGCCTGAAAGAAAAGACAAGAGGAGCTAACATTTCTTAAGAGACACAGAGGCTGCAGTGTGATCAGAAATGCACAGCTCATGTCCAACAACGAGATATTTCCAATTCCAAGCAAAACTGTTCAGGGAGGCTTTCAAGTATAGAATCACTTTTTTTTTCCAGTAACCCAAATTAGTAGTACTTCCAATCTAAACTAATCATAAACTGGCTTTATAACTCAATGTAATTTTGCCTCTCAGGACAAGCTTACATACACAATCATTTTCTTTCAAGCATAACAGAAATCCAAATAAAGATTCTTTTCTGCTAAAACTTGACTCAAATTCAAATTCTCTCAGACTTTTCCCTAATCAGAGCTTTGTACTTTTTCTTACACAGGTAATATAATCCAGGACAATCATCTGCAGCCAGACCTGTCCATCAGAACCATTTTTAGAGCTTTTCAAAATAATCATACTCAAAGATTCTGATTCAATTTTTTTTCTTTCCCAATCTTACACTCCACAAGTGTTCTGAGATATTACCACAGGTTAACAATTATGGCTGTAACAGCAAAATAAAGAATATAGGAAATACTATATAACAAATGACACAATTCCACAATTAAGTAGATCAAAAAGCAAAAAAGAATAAGATTTATAGACCAAATTCAATATGTATAGCTCCTTTAGATATTGATTTGATCAAAAAGAACTAAAAAAAAAAACACCTCATTCTAGAAAGTGGGCTATTTGAAGTCTGAAGCAACATTTGATAACATAAAGAATTATTGTTGAGGGTGACAATAGTTTGGTGATAACAGTAAAAAATACAGAAAGTTTTCACAAGTGAAAGAATATGATATTTGGGATTTGCTTCAACATAAGCTGGGGGAATAAATGAGACAAAACCAGCCAAGTACTGATAATTGCCAAAGTTGGGAGACGGGTCCATAGGAGTTCATTTCAATTTTCTTCTTACTTTTTAATTTTTGAAATTTTATAAAATAAAAACTTAAAATATATACCTTCACATATATCACATCCATAGGTTTCCGATCACATGGTAAAAACATTTTTGTTACTGAGAACATATGGATGACAAAAATATCCAAATTAGATTTATGGCATGCATTTATATTAATTTTGATAGTTTAGTATGAGAATCACAGGCAAAATAAAGACTTGAGCCTTTTTAAAACTTAAAACACAAGTCTTTAAACATAAAATGCATGTAACTACTCACCTAGGTCAGAAACACCTACAAAGGAAAAGAACAACAGTTTGAGAAAAAGAAAGAACATGTATCAGTTATTAATCACTGTATAGAAATATCCAAAAGACAACAAGAAGGAACCAGAAGCCAGTAGTAGAAAAAGAACGTTTTAGTACTGAAAAGCAAAATGATGAGTATATTTCCTAAAAAAGTTTTTAAGGATCATGAAACAATATAAATCAAGGTAAATTCTAACATTTCAGAAAATCAGAGAGTGAATGACACTGAAAGTAGTTTTGGTTTCTGGGGACTCATCTCTTTTCATGAAGCAATCAACTAAATTTTTACACAAGAACTACTGCTGCTACTGCTATGTCACTTCAGTCGTGTTCAACTCTGTGCGACTCCATAGAGGGCAGCCCACCAGACTCCGCTGTCCCTGGGATTCTCCAGGCAAGAACACTGGAGTGGGTTGCCATTTCCTTCTCCAATGCAGGAAAGTGAAAGTGAAGCCGCTCAGTTGTGCCCGACCCTCAGCGACCCCATGGACTGTAGCCCACCAGGCTCCTCCATCCATGGGATTTTCCAGGCAAGAGTACTGAAGTGGAGTGCCATTGCCTTTGCACAGGAACTACAATTCTTGTTTATTCCCCCACTTCACATTAGCTCGCAGGCTATTTCAGAAAGTCACAGTCCATTAAGTCAACCACTTAATCTGGTTCTCAACCAAAGAAACAGGGAGCTGACCCAATGCTGCAGGAAGAATGGGCAAAGATGGACAAGGTAAATAGTTCTGTCTCAACCTATTACCAGACTAAACTCTGTATATTTCTCCACTTAATCCTTTCATACAAATCCTGATTTTATTTTCTGCTTTGACGAGAAACCGCTATCTCCCTCTTAAGTGAGTCAACCACAAGAAAAAGAAAACTAACTTCACGTCTGAGTTATTTTTTGATAGCCTTGATTCTGCTTCTTGCCATTAAATCGTTCTGGTTGGCCCTGATGCCATTAAAATCCCTGCACTGGCATTATTACCTGAGCTACTTAGACCAGCCTTGGTTCTGTGATGCAGTTTCAACACCTTCACCCCAGAGAGGCCTGTATCACTAGTTCTTCAAATGCTACCTGACGTTCAGTTTCTAAAAGACACTGGCATTTAAGAAGTACTATTTTGATCTTGAGACTCCAGATGTCTGTAATTTCAGTCGCACAGCACTTCATGCAGATGTGACTACTCCCTGCAGTTACAATGTGTAATTGCCACCAAATTCCCTGAAATCTGAGCTATTTGCAAGCTGAAAGCCACACAGCCTGAACTTCCCTTTTCACCTAATGTCCTGGGGTGAGTTCTCAATCAGGGTTGTCACAGAGCAGTCACAAGGAATGCATTAAGTAATTCATTATGAATATTTTTAAAGTGCCAAAGGTTTTCAATAATTTTATATATAACAGGCAAATAGAGTCAAAGTTAAAATGTCACTTCACTCACTAAGATTCCAAATTACACTGGCTGAATTTGTGTTCACCATTGCTAAACTGGGTGTGTCACCTTCACAGGTATGACTGAAATAAAATGGTGAAAACACTATACTGCACACGAGATGAAATATGCATGCCAGAGGGGTTTAGACCAGAGAATGGAGCTGACAAGTTTAGATCAGATAATTAGTTGTTTAAAAAAAAAAACAAAAAACTGAAAAAGTAAAATGCCAACACTTCAGTTGCACTTACTCATCCCCTTCCACCCCGGCAAGACTTCTGGAGTAATACTGTCCAGCTCTCGTTTAAAGTCGTCCCGGGCTTGGACCACGAGCTCATGATACTGAGACACGACCTTAGCCTCAGATTGAGCTGCCTGAACCTGAACAAATACAAGGGGTATGTGGTTAAAGTGAACAAAGAACACTCCAAAAAATATGTCATATTCATGTATTTATTTATATTTGGTTGTGAATATATAAGTAATACATAGGAAGAAATCTAAAGGTCAGAGAAAGGAATATAAGTCTTGTCTTTGTTTCCATCTAATTCTGTTCAAATGCCATGGATAAGCCCTTTCCCATCTCCTTATGCCACTGTCCCTCTATCTCTGGGTCATGGAAAAACTAACCACACAGATCAGAAATGCAGACAAAAGAGATGCTACAAAATGGAAATTTCCATAAGCAGTAATGACCATGAGCAAACACTTACCTATTATAAAATGCATCAACAATACTGAACAATCCACTTCATGTCCAAAGCAAGTTTCTAAAATTAGTAACAACTAGTATTCTTTTCCAGGGGAAGGGAGTAGATGAAACGAATCTTAATATTTTCCTGAATTCTTAAAAACCCCTTGACAAAACAACTACATTAAAAAATAAAAAATACTTATAAAAGACCTGAAAAACATACCTTTTGGACCACATTATCCAGATCAACGATCATGTTGTGAAGCTTCCCCTCTGCAGTGGTTATATGAGATTTGGCCCCAGCAACCTCTTCTTTCTTTGCATTTTCAATTACACTTTTCATCTTCTCTAACTCTTCTCTGGAAACCAATAAAACAAAGGTTTAGTATTAATCCTTGGCAATTTATTAAAAAAACTGAAATCAATACAAGTTACAGCAACAATTGTAACAAGTTACAATTAAGTCTATGAAACATTTAATTTGAAACAACTACTCAATGCTTTTTCACACTCAATAGGCAGAGACGTTTTCCTCACAACAACCGAAAACACCTCAGTTTTTTAGCACCTCAAGTTAAAGAGTGGACCAGATGAGTAGCATGGTGTACAGGAAAAGACATAGGCTTCAGAACCTGGCAGACCTGGATTTAGCTCCCAGACCAGCCTCTCCTTTGTTGCTCACCCTGGCATAGGGATTAGACGTAATTCATAAGCAGTGTTTTGCACAGTACCTGCTACTATGCTATCGAGAGCACTCAATAAATGGTAGCTTTTGCAAGGATTAGATTGATTCCCTTGCCAATGAAAGCTTGAGGAAGACAAAGGCAAGGGAGAAAATCGAAGAGTTCACTGAGCATAGAGCTGGGTCTTCGGGAGCCCTCTCGATTCAGGCTGGGTGGACTATAATCTACAAACCACAAACACAGAACTCAGAGCCCTGAATCACAATCTACTGATGTGATGAACATCACGCGGTCAATCTCCTAAAAGACATGCTGGCTTTATCAGAAAGCTTCCCTTTCTCTATCAATTATAAATATTATGTTAAGACAACAAAACTCTGAATGTCAAATATCAGTTCCATAATAGTGATGAGAACCCATTTTCAAATACAGGTTCCTATTGACAGAGATTGAACTTATATTTGGTTTGCTTGCTTGATTCTAGTTTTAGCCAACTTTCAGGAATCAGGTCAAGGTAGCATAAACCTAGACCTATTATATGCTAACTACTTTGGTAGTTAAGGCAAAGAGAGTGTGACACACTCCTTAAATTCTGATAAAACTGCTCAAGCCATCCCAGAAAAACCTTGAAATAATGGCAGAATCTCTGTAAACTATAGACATATCACCTAAGTAATACTGCAAAGAAAATACAAAATTGTTTATGTAAGTTTCTGCCAAATTTATTTTGGCCAGATTATATATTTTATTCTCTCTCTTCCTTTTAAATTTTCATGTTCCTAATACCAAAATACAGTACAGGTGGAGAAGGGAAGGGTTTCTCTGCCTCCTCTATGTAGACGGTACAAAGAAAACAGAGCCAAAAGAAAGCCACCAGGAGGCCCTAATTACTTGTCAAAGTCCATGAGTAATTACTTGGCTTTGAGAAGGGCATCAGCAGCCTCATCTACTGCCTTTCTGCGTTCCTTCAATGCGCCCTCCACTGTGCGCCACTGAGCTGACTTCTTGTCACCTGCAATCTAAACAAAAAGCTTTAGTTATGAACACATGAATAAACACTAGTACTGTCACAATAACATGACTAAATACAGTAAGTCAAAGGTTAAAAAAGTATATATAACATTTCTCCCAAATAGGAACTCCTAATCTAATGTTCATGAGAGGTTCAAAGAAGTCCATCGATCATCTCCCATCAACCAACCCACCAAAACCGTAAAAGTGTGTTCCAGTGCACAAGTATGCTCTAAGGAGAGAGAATATTTTTACTAGATTCTCAAAAGAAGATATGAAGCAGAAAAGATGAGTAAGAACAACAACTTGTCACGAACTGTCTGCAGATTAAATCTTTCTTCAACAAAGCACCAGTACTTAAAATTTTCTTACTTGCAGGTCTACTGAAATATCAGTAAGTATAACAGAAAGTTTACACACTTGTGGGGTCTCTACTTCCCCAAAACATTACCCCCAAAAACGACTCTCCATAATCTTTAAGGAGAAAATCAAGTCTTCTCAAGAACCCCACTCCACTCTGAGCTGGTTTTACACAATGTGGACTTTATATAAATGTCTCCCTTTGAAATTCCTTAGACAGGTTCAACATTTTTTGCTCCAGCACTGGAACTGACTGCCACCTTCTTCAGCTGAGCAGAGCTGGCTCATATTTACAGCACGTATCATACCAAAAACAAAAACCACCTCTAGCAGAATAATCACACTCTGTTCAGCAAGATGCTCACACAAGAGACGTGTTAACAACACTTTCAACTGAAGGAGTGGCACAGATGAGTCCGGCTTCCATCCTCCCCCTCACTGCATCATATAAACAATGAGCATGATGCTATTTGCAACTGTTTCAGCTCTTTAAAACTACTTTTAAAATTAGTTATTAACTATTTTAAATGACCTTTCTTTCTCCCTTCCTTTGCCAAGTAGATATAGGTTAAAGTAGTGTATTATGTTTAGATATGACAAAAACCACCTTAGGGCTTATCTTCAAAGTACAGCTGACCCTTTAACAACACAGGTCTAAACTGCACGGGACCACTTATATGAAGATCTTCTTTCAGCAGAGTACTACACAATCCACAGCTGGCTCAATCCTCAGATGCAGAAGGGCCAATTATGAGACTTGAACATCTTATGAGACTTGAACATCCCTGAATTGTGGTATCCCTGGCTGATACTGGACCCAATCCCCTGTATATATGGACAGGTGACTATACACTATACCAGGACCTTGGTGAAAAACAGGAACATATTAAATTACCAGAAAATAAAATATTTATTATCAAGGAAAAAAATGACTACAGTAGTTCAATAATTATAGTTCACAAGTCACCAAAGAGTCACCGCAAGGGCTGCTGCACACCCAAAACATGAGTGCCCTCTGAGTTAGGCGTCCTGGGCCTTGGATGACCATCCTGTATGTTCCACTGTCAGAAACACAAGGGTTTTGCCTCTGAGCCCTAGGCCTGCTACTTGAAGGGGAAGAGGACTCAGTAACGCCTCTGGTTTGGATCATTCACAAGCAATTCTCAGCCTTATGTTCCCCTTGACATCAAGCGTGATCCTCACTTTAGAGGTACATTCATTATCAACAGAAAGCTTAAACAACCAAGCTCCTTAAGGCAGGATTAACCTGGCCACTGGACCACTGTGGCAGTCTGAGGAAGCCTCTCTGAATAACATTTTTAAATGCTTAAAATGAAACTACGAGATTACAAAGGAGCCCAATTACACCGAAATTTGATTTAAAAAGTTTAATTCTGTGACACACAAACCAAGATTTAGTGGCAGGACTAATAAACACCCTAATCTAGAAGTAGTGATGAGCATAAATGATATTTCAACAGTCTGTAAGTACCCAAAATGTGATAGGAAAATACTTGTGCTCTCTCTTGGTAATTAAGTTATGAATATACTAACACTACTGCTTTTGTTGTCAATATTCATAAATGAAGGAAAAGCTTTTGAGGCTGGTGAAAATAAAGATATTTTCCATCCAAGTTTAATGAGCCCCTGAATTCTATCCAGACTTGACCCTAGGTTAAGAACTGCTTTTAGAAGAAACACTTGGTGCTTTCTTTTTTACCTTTGTATCTCACTTTTGAACTTTTTATGTTTTACATAGATTGTTGTAAAGTAACAAAACAAAGTTATTTCATGGTGCAAATAATCAAGTTGAGGTTTAGGTAAACTACCACTCTAGCCATCCTGTAAAATATATCAAGAAAGCATGCTAGGGTTTCCCTGGTGGTCCAGCAGTTAAGAATCCACCTGCCAATTCAGGGACACATGTTCGATCCCCGGTCTGGGAAGATCATGCCTCAGAATAACTAAGCCCATGGACCACAACTACTAAGCCTGTGCTCCAGAGCCCAGGAGCTACCAACTACTGAGCCCCTGGGCTGTAACTACTGAAGCCTGCACGCCCTAGAGCCCAGGCTCTACAACAGGAGAAGCCACTGCAAACAGAAGCCCACACAGCACAACTAGAATGCAGTCCCTGCTTGCCACAACTAGAGAAAAGCCTGGACAGCAAAAAAGACCTAGCACAGCCAAAAATAAATAAATTTTTTCAATTACTAAAAAAAAAAAAAAGAAAGGATGCTGGTTTGGGCCATGTCAGTATCTTGTCATGTGCAAAAAATTTTACAAGACCTTACTGTATGCTGTTACAAGACTTTGATATTATATTAGGATAACTCTTCATAACTAACCCAAATAGACTCATGAATCATGTAAGTGTCAATAACATATCTGGGGGCCAAAATGGATCTCCCTTTACTTGTAGAGATCCAAAGATAAGCTGTCCTATAAAACAGACAACAGATTCCCCTACGATCCTCTGGACCAGCTGTTTACAGGCACTGCCTTTTAGAAAGTAACTCAATATTATAGAGTGAGCGTACATGCACCTACAGCTTTTTACTAGAAGAAACAGAGTTGGGATAGATTTTTAACATTCCAAAACTTGTGCTCGTACATTTTTCTGGATTATTTTGTTAACACCAGCTAACTATGCCTAATCTAGTTAACTTCTACTATAAGGTATCCTTTAGTTGTAAAATCTTAATTATAATAGATTTTGTACTGTTCAAGCCACATGCATCACATGTTATATGTTCAGTGGGGAGAGGAAATACCGTCGTCATGTATAGCTTTCCACCAAAGTAGTACCATTGACATTTTAAGGTTTCTAATCACTGTCCTTCTGAAAGAACTCACTTGGGTTCACACTCAATTTCCTGATATCATGCAACTTCGAGCTTTCTCACATGTGTATAATCAGTATATTAAATATTCTCTGTGTGGTTTCTTAGAATAACTTTAAGATTTAAGCCTTCTTCTTGGACTTTAAATAAATAGAATCTTCTTTTAATTTTTCTAAGGTTGTAGTTTCTTGGCTGTTTGAAACAGAAGTATAATTTAACTGCTTTGTGATGTATGTGCATATGCCTAAAGCAATGTAAAGTGTATTTAACTTTTTAAAAAACCTCAGTCATGATGACAAAATAACTTTACTGATGATGCAGAATCCTGATCCCTGAGATTTACTAGGTTCTCTACTTTATTTTATTCTTTAAATGACTTGATGTCAAGATACATTTTTATACATTGAATAACTGAATCTAATGATAAAGGAAATTTACTAAGTCTCAGTATTACATTTTAATTAGTGTAATTACTTTATTCTTTGAAGTGTATAATGCAAATAATCAGCATAAACATTTAAAGTAGCTAGTGTTTTGGGAACCCTGGGATCTCTGTATTATTTCTCACAACTGTGTATCCATCTCAAAGTATCTCACAAAAAAAGTATATTTTAAAAAATGGTTGGCAATTTTAAAGCAAACAAACAAACAAACAACAAATACATTCAAGCAGTATTAAAACATGAGAGCAAACCTGAACTAATCTTAATACCACATCATGGTTGTGAGATAAAGCATTATACAAAAAATCCATTAAAAAGAACATTTCAAGTTTTCTTTTTTTTTTCATTTTGCTTTGTTTTTCTGAAAAGACAATCACTCTAGTTTGCTTTCATTTAGTGAGAGAAAGCCCAACCTAGGAGGAAGAAATCACATGTAACATTCTTTGGCCCACCTCAGAATCATCCATGGCTGCTTTCAGAATGTTCGCGTGGGCAGTGACAGCCTGCACCGCAGCATTCTGAGCCACAATAGCCTGCTGGGTGATGTAGGCAGTCTGGCTCAGAGCATCTTCTAAGCTCTTAGCTAATGCTGAAGTTAAAAGAAAAAAAAAGTTAAAAACCAGATCTTTCCCACCGACTACTTTAATCTTTCCCTCTTTACCTGTTAAGTCTTGTGTCACATTCTCCCCCAAAATGAACAAACAAAATACAGTCTTAGAGAATCAAAGTTACTTAAAAAGTATGATAAAATTATTGAATCCAGAGACTTCCCTGGTAGTCCAATGGAGGGGGCACAGGTTCAATCCTTGGTCAGGGAACTAGATCCCACATGCTGCAACTAAGACCCAGTGTAGCCAAATAAATCAATTAAAAAAAAAATTTATTGAATCCAGATGATCAATCTATGGGGGTTATTATACTATTTTTACCTTTATGTATATCTGAATTTTTCCAAAATAAAACATGTCTGGGGTTTTCTATAACCAAGGGAAAATCACAACAGGACAGACAAATGTATGAAAGGATTGATGGACACTTAAATAAGTTAGTACATAGTTTAGAAAAATCTGTGAAAGCAATTATAACTACAAGGAAGAGCAAAAGGAAAAACATGAAGATATAAAACAGGATGTCAAAATGCATAAATGTGGGAGAGTAAGAAAACAGATCTTTTAGAATGTGTTTGAGCTTATATCACTATCAGCCTAACACAAGTACATAAGGTAATGGGCTAACATACTTGAAAACCTGGGTAACCAAAAATCAAAAAAACATGCCACAGATTCACAAACACCAAAAAGAAAGGAATTCAAGCATAATACAAATGAAAACCATCAAATCACAAAAGTGAAAGCACAAAGAAAGAAATAGTACATTAACTGGAAAATAAGGTTTAAAATAGAGATAAATACATATACATCAGTAATTATCTTAAGTGTCAACAGACTGACTAATCCTAAAAACAGAGTAGTAGTACAGTGAGAAGTCTGCTCACCACAACTAGGGAATAGCCCACATGCAGCAGCAAAGGCCCAGCACCTAGAGGGGTGGGCTGGGGAGGGAGGTAGGAGGGATGTTCAAGTGGAAGGGGACATGGGCAAACCTATGACTGATTCATATTGATGTTTGGTAGAAACCAATGCATTATTTTAAAGCAATTATCTTTCAATTAAAATTAAATAAATTTAAAAAAAGAAAAGAAAAAAGACCCAGCATAGCCAAAAACAAAAACAGTTAAAGATTGGATAATAAAACAAGAATCTACAATATGCTGCCTATAAAAGACCCACTTCAGGGTGAAAGATACACACAGATTGAAAGCGAAGGGATAGGGATGGAAAAAGATACTTTCATTTCATGTGAACGGAAACAAGAAAGCAACGGTAGCAATATTCATATCAGATGAAACAAACTTTAAAACAAAGGTCATAAAGAAGGACAAAGATGGACACTATCTAATGATAAAAGGATCAACAGAAAAAAGTTATTTTTTATACTCATTAATATATATGCACTCGATATAGGAAAACCTAAATACATAAAAGAAATACTAACATACATAAAGGGAGAATCTGCTGTGAATACACTAATAGTAGGAGACTGTAACACCTCACTGCCATTAATGAGCAGATCTTACAGACAGAAAATCAGTAAGGCAAAAGATACTGTAAATGACACAATAAAACAGACTTAACCGAAATCTATAGGACATTACATTCAAAAAATCAGAATACACATTCTTCTCAAGCATGCATGGGAACGTTCTCTAGGATAGACTATGTAATTGGACACAAAACAAGTCCAACAATTGTGCTTATACTGGCCCATCTACTCTTTACACAATTCTAACAAACTTGCTTCCTAGGAATAAGACAGAACCAGCACATTGAAGGAAACCAAAAACCATTAAAGGGAGAAAAACAAACAGAAATAAATGGAAAAGAAGACAAAAAAAACCCCACCTACAAACAGCTGTCGTAAGAGTTTAAAACTAACAACTCTCTGTCCAGCAAAAAACTACATGCACATTACCTCCAGGGACATCAATATCCTGCAGCATTATACAATAAATTATGTTCCATGTGCCTTAAGGTAGGAAAATACATTTTTAGGTAACTAGTATCTTTTTTCTCTAAGCCATCAAAAAACCTAATATAAAATTGAAACCTAAAAAAGGAATAAGCCTCCGTTGGGTGGAAACCAGCAATGTGTGGAACATTCCATCCCTTAACAATGTCATAAAAGAGGACGATGAGACTGAGTCCAGAGGCCAGGTAACAAACTACAGAAGGAGCCATTTCCAACCTGCACAAATAAATGTACAAGTGTAACAACCAGAAGACTTTTAGGCAAGGTGTCAAAACATAAATTATTCCTGTTCTGCAAAGTATATAGACTCTTCAGCACTAACCATACTAAAAACAAATGAAGAGAGTACATGTATCACTTGGAATTTACACCAATTTTACACTAAGAATAACCCCTTGTCACCTGGGTAAAAGTTTAGATGGAAAGAACACAAATGATGAAATAAAGATGGTGAATAAGAGCAATGCCACTAAAGAAACCACACACAGCTGACAGATGAGAAACCTGCACAAAGGTTGAAGAAAGCAGCTGAGAGACATGACCCAAGCACTTAGAAAGCATCTGGTTACATACACTCCATCTTAACTTGCTCTTGCTTCTCTTGTTGGGCAAGTCGTGCTGCAACTTCTTCAGGTGGCCGCTCCCTTACAGAAGTTGAGGATGCTTCCTCTTGCAGCAAAAGCAAATAAGAGGAAATCAAATTTCAGCACAGAATTTCAACAGCTAATGGGGACATAAAAACACCATCATTTGTATTTGCCAGCTATATCAACTTGAGGGCATTTTTGTGATAAAGACTATAAAACCACATCATGACTGAATGATTCTAACATGAAGAAATACAGGGTCAGTGCTAAAGCCCCTTGTTTTCAAAAATTTATTCTCTGAAATATCAAAAATTAGCTAAGCAAGGCTGCAGACCTAAAGCCAGTATAAATGTGCACTTAAGAGTGTCTAGCAATTGCCTAGACAGTACATAGTTCTGATGAACACATCATTTATAAAACCACATATACAGATAATTTAACTACCTGAAGTTGCAGGCTTGGGTTTTCCTTCATCAATTTCAGGGTGATCAGTTTTTATAAGTTCCTCATGCTGAACCACAGGGGCTGGGACCGACAATGTGTCACCTGCTGCAGAGATAATTTGAGCTGCCTCTGTAGGTGCTATAAATATATGTTACACAGGGTATATAGTTTCCTGGGTTAACACAGAACACACAGGAATCTACTACTACTACTGTCACTTCACATCTGACTCCTTAAAGACACAAATGCATGTGATGCCACTACTCAAACACACAAATTAGTCAGGAGCTCTGTCCACTGCATGAATCCACAAGCAATGAACAATGGTTGGGAAAGCACAAGAGAAAGGAGTCTGGTCAGCATCCATATGTATTCTAACCATTATTCTCAGCCAAGTCTTCTAGTAATAGTACTAAATGGTACTAATACTTAACATGAGAAGGGGACATAATGTGAAAATAATAACAAAGGGGGGAAAGGGAGCCTGTAATGAAGAAAGTAAGCAAAAAAAAAGTAACCAAAAACCATTTTTTTAAATTGCTTTGAAAAATGGTAGAGATGAATGAAGACGTGTGAACAAAAACAAGATGGCAATTTTAAACACAGAAGAAAAAAGTTCACAGTTTAGATGGTGAGTTAGAGAACTCAGTCAAAAACCTTATGTCATAGACATATTTTTAAAGAAAGGAAGGTTTAAAAATCAAAAGCCTATAAATTATAAACAAAAGTGTTGATGGAAAAGAAAGTGATTAATTCTGAAGATAGAATAGATGCAGGGGACAACAAAATGGAGAAAAAATTTTCTTAAATAAACTGAAGGTCCCATCTAAGAGTTACAGTTGGATTATCACAAAGCCCACTAACTGGTCTCCTTGCTCCTTGTTTCCTTTGTCTATCCTCCGCAATAGCCAGCCTGCATATGTGCTTAGTTGCTTGGTCATGTCTGACTCTTTATGACCCTATGAACTATAGCCTGCCAAGTTCCCCTGTCCATGGGATTTTTCCAAGCAAGAATATCGCAGTGGGTAGCTATTCCCTTCTCCAAGGTATCTTCCTGACTCCAAGATCAAACCCAGGTCTTCTGCATTGCAGGTGGATTCTTTACCATCTAGCCACCAGGGAAGCCCACAATAGCCAGTGCCAGGAGTCTTATTAAAATAAAAGGTATCAATCCCCTGACCCATAACCCTCCCAATAGCTTTCCATCTTACTCAGACTAGAAAGCAAAACTCTTACGATGGTCACTAAGATCTGACATGCTGGCTTTCTGCTCCCTCTCTGACCTCGTTTGCTGTTCTCCGCTTACTCCAGCCCAGCTTCATTTACTCCGTGCTTGAACATGCCAAGTCTGCACTAGCTAATCCTTCTACCTGGATGCTCTTCCCCACAAGTCTTCTACATGACCGACTTCCTCATCTCTTTCTGGTCTTTGCTCAAAAGACACCTTCCAGAGGAAACTTTTCCTGCCCACTCCATTTAAAACTGCAATATTCCCTCCACATTTACCATTTTATGCCATCCTATACATAAATTACTTGTGCATCTATATATAATTTCCCTCCCCTCATCCCACTAAGAAATATGCACAGCATCTGTATGCTTGTTTTTACTATTTTGTTCATGGCTATAACCTCAGTGCCTAGAAGACACCCACCACTTGGCAAACAATAGATACTCAGTATTTACTAAATGAAAGGTGATTTCATCAAGGCAGAAGTGAGCACAGAGAAACAATAAATTCAAATGAATGCTGAACAGGTGAGGATGAGGTAAATGCTGCAAATTGGTGTGGGATTACTTATAAATCATGAAGACCAAAAATACCTGCATATCAAAACCTAGATCAAGACACTCTGATCACTAAGACAGAAGAGAGGAGGACGAATTGGTGAAGGAGAAAAAAGAAGTGGGGAAAGAGAGCAAATCTTAAAATCTAAAGAGAGGGAAAACTTAGGAGTCAGAGAAAAGGGAAAAAAAGTAACTGTGTTTCAGGCAAGACCGAATCTTGTTCTTACCAGTACTCAGTAGCTGTTCAAAAACAAAAGCCCCATTCCATATCCCTCTCAACCCCTAAAATGAGGGCCAAGAAGACACGAGAGAATATTCCTTTCCCAGGGTGAGGGAAGACTCCTTCATGGGGACAGACCCCCTCACCTTTGACCATGGGTACAAATACATTAAAACAATTCATTTACCCACAATTTTAAAAGAAGGATTCTAAATATAGGTACCTGTTGTTGAAGCTGAAGTATCTCCCTTTTGTTTTTGAGGTTGTGAGGCAGGCTGTTTCGACTCTTTCATTACCTCTGATACACTAGAGATTGTCAGTGGACCAGACTGAATCTTGGAAACAAAAAAACATTTAACATTTCAAACATAAATAGTGTTTTTTAAAAAGGCAGCATACAGTAACTTGTATTACTTAAAAAGTCAAGTTTTTCAAGCTTGGGAGTTATCAATAATTCACAACAATGGATTTTATTAACCACAGTAAGAGAACCCATCATACTAGGAAAATGCAGTCCAAAAGTAGTCCATATTTTAATAGTAACAAAAACTTCTCTTAGGGTAACTGATGTACTTGATATATGACATTCCTTTTAAATACCATTACTTTTATGTGTACAACACTGAGAAAGCTATTTCCATTCACTTTCTAAATCCTATTATGGTGTCTTCTAAATACATTCAGTTAGAAACAAACATTTTTTAAAAAGCTCTGAGTGAAAATAAAAATTCATTTTTCCTTTCTTTAATCTCCAAGATTCATGCACCTGCACTTCCAAGATATATGATCCAATTGTAATGCCTGCTTTCCTCTTTCCTAATAACCACATGCTTTAAGTTTAAGGCATCATTCATGAACTGGACTGTCAAATGATATGCCAGAGAAAACTACTGAGTAACAGAAATATTTTCATTTACCGCCTGTGTGGTCTCCCTTTCTACAAGAACTTGGTATTGGGACTCGGATATCCTAAGATGACTACTCAACCATAACAGAAATGGTTCTGAATTTTGTCACTACCAGAGATCAGAAATATACCCATTTTCTTTTTATTAAAATTTCATTACTTTTATCTCATAAAATGCATGCTCATAACAACAAGCAAAATAGTATCAAGACAAAGCATTGTTTTATTTAGGCTCTTCATTGCTCCTTCCAGGCTTCTCAGGGAGCCACTGCTAATGCCCTGAAATCTATCCTTCCACTCATGAGCTCAGGTATATACACACATGCGGTCTTTCATTTAAACTATCTAAAATAGGTAATTCTATATTATACAAATTATCATATAACTTGCTTTTTTCATTTAACAACAACTCATTTGCTTCCAGGTTAAGGAATTCTTTTTAATTGAATAATATCCCAATTTAATTGTGTATCCTAATGGAATTTCAAATTCCGTAATCTGGGTCTATTATTCCACTATTTATGGACATTCAAACTGTTTCCTGTTATTTGTTAAGCATTCTTGTCCATAGACAACTGAAAAGCACTAGAGTATGATGTCTGCAGGATAGTTTGCCACAAGAAACACTGGGTCAGAGGACTTGTATATTTTTAAGATATTATCCCTTTCACATGAGGTTCTAGCAACTCACATTCTCACAATGAACATGTATGTGTTTATGTACAAATATGATCTATTTGTAGACTCAGTTGTTCTATTTCTCTAATTTCTATTCCTATGTCAAAACCTTCTTGTTTATAACAGTAGGATTATAACAAAATCGGTATCTGGAAAGGCAAGTGTCATCTGACTCCCTAACCCAATACTTTCAAAATGTCCTTGACCAGTCTTGTACATTCCTTATTCTTCCATGTGAACTTTAAACTTTGTCTAATTCTTCACCCTCTGGAAAAATCAATTAGAAATTTTATTAGACCTGTGTGTGTGTTTATGTATACACACATACACATCATAAAATTATTACTTCTCTCAAACACCTATATATTTAAGAGATTTGAAAGAAACACATATATTTAAGAAAAATGACATTTTTATAGTACTACATTCTATCCAGGTACATAACATTTGTCACTATTTAGGGAAGTTATCATCTACACTCATCAAAAAGATTTTAGCAGGGAAAGGAGGGGGTGGAATAAATTGAGAGCAATATTAAAACTTATACATTACCGTATATAAAACACAGAGCTAGTGGGAAGTTGTATATAACACAAGGAGCTCAACCTAGTGCTCTGGGAGGACTAGAGGTGTAGGATAGGGGTGGAGGGGTGGGAGAAGGTTCAGGAGGGAGGGAATATATGTATACTTAAGGCTGATTCATGTTATTGTACAGCAGAAACCCACACAATATTGTAAAGCAATTATTCTCTAATTAAAAGAAAAAAGAAAAAAACTAAATTCAGATACAGCACTTGTATCTATAATGAGACAATAAACTAACCATGTGAAAAACATTTTAGGATTATCTTCTCTCAGTATTTACTGTCTATACATAAACAACCATGTTGACACTAAAAGGGTTACCATCAAATGAAGTGCAGTTTCTAAAACCAACAAGTCTATAACGATGCACAACTGAAAGTACTGAACAAATGGGACAAAAGAAAAATAAAGACACTCACTGCTACTGGAATTCAGAGGGGAGAGAAAACTGACTTTGGTCTGTGTAGTGGAGAATGCCAGTCTTGAAGAAAACAATAGAAGACAAAAGAAAGGAATTCATTCTGGGTAGAAGACAACCATGGGAAGAGGCATACAAATAGAAAGATCTCTGTTTAGTCTTCTGCTTTACCAAGGACCTTGGAACAATGCCTGGTACATAATAATCACTTGACTGACATGTGAGTTAATGAATGAATGAAAAGTACAGGCATATCCACACGGTAAACAAGTACGAGCGCAAGGGTTTATGTGCAGGACCATACAGAGATAAAGGCAGAAGTGTAAGTAAGAGCCACACTGCCAAAGGTACTGAATGTCAACCGAAGAACCAGCACAAACCATAAACCACAGAAATAAAGGAACCAACAGCCAGCTCCTAGGCTAACATTTAACCACTCTTGGCTTCACTTTTCTAATTCATACTGTGAGACAATCTCAAAGCCTTACTTGTTTTTATATTCTGTCTTTGAAACAATAGGAATCAAAGTCCCTGACTAAGTGATACAATGAAAATATCATGAAAACACCACACTTATTCTAGTTCTCTAAAACTGATAAAAAGTGCTGACCTGCTGAGCACTTCCACTTGTCAGCTCTGCATGTCTGCATTNACTATAGAACTTAGCAAAAACATGGAAGCAACCTAAATGTCCACTGACAGATGGTTGGATAAAGAAGATGTGGTATATATATATAATGGAATATTACTGTTATTTAAAATATTGAAATAATGCCATTTACAGCAACATGCATGTACTTAGAAATTATCCTATTGATGTATGTCAGACAAATATTATATGATATCACTTATTTGTGTAATCCAAAATGATAAAAATTAATTTACTTATAAAACAGAAAGAGACTCACAGACTTAGCAAACAAACTCATGGTTACCAAATGTGGGGGAGTGATAAATAAGGAAGCTAGGATTAACACATATACACTACTATAGAAACTCAATGAGGACCTACTATGTAGCATATAGTCAATAATCTGTAATAATCTNAAAGAGACTCACAGACTTAGCAAACAAACTCATGGTTACCAAATGTGGGGGAGTGATAAATAAGGAAGCTAGGATTAACACATATACACTACTATAGAAACTCAATGAGGACCTACTATGTAGCATATAGTCAATAATCTGTAATAATCTATGTGAGAAAAGAATCTGAGAAATAGATATATGAATATATATAACTAAATCAC
The DNA here is from genome assembly GCA_006410875.1 of Neotragus pygmaeus. Taxonomy (NCBI): domain Eukaryota; kingdom Metazoa; phylum Chordata; class Mammalia; order Artiodactyla; family Bovidae; genus Neotragus; species Neotragus pygmaeus. The sequence continues at coordinate 1,458,375 of SJYV01006106.1, read as the reverse complement.
ATTGTTCTACACTCAAAAATAATGTAATACTGTGAATCAGCTATAGTCCAATATAAAGTAAAAAAAAAAAAATTAAAAGAAGTTTTACCTAAAGAAGAAAATCTTTTCTGACTTCACATGCACTAGTAGATAAACAACTCATCATATCCCAAGAAAAACCACAGTAACACTGTATCACAAAATGAAAATGATAGCTCACCACAAATCAAACTTAAAAGTCATGGAATAGTTAAGATTGGCAGTGATGGCAGAGTAGAAAGTCCCAAAGCTAATCTCCTTTCACAGCAATGCCAAAATCACAACTATTTATAGAAAAAAAAAATCAGTGATGAAAAAATCTGGTACCTACCAGAAACATTTCTACAACGAAAGATATAAAGAAGGAATCAAAACAATATTGGTAGAAGTAACTGTTCTCAATACAGGCAAGTCTCAGTATAGTCAAATATCCCTGTGTTGGTGGCCCACAAACAAAATAATTACAATTGTAGAGGTTCTCCTAAATTAGTGAGATGTCTGAGCCTGTCATTGGGCTCTCAAGCATGGGGGTCCTGTGTCGGTAAGACAAGGGCCCAGAGCAATTGACTTTGAGAGTCAGTGGGGCTTACTCTCAGGAGTGTCAGAGGGCTGGTAAACAGACTTAGAGAGTGTACCAGACACTGAGCAAACTTCAGCTCACCTGAGGGAAACAGGCACTGGAAGCTGCCATTGTTGGCAGTTTGTTTTACTATGTGGACACTAGTGCTGGCAGGTGCCAATGTTATATTTCCCCTGTATCTTATGAGCCCCAGGGTCTAGCCCCATTCCAGCCCAAGGAACTATAGGTTGTAGTACTGGAATACCTCGAATCAAGCAACTGTGTTCGGACACAGCCCCACCCACCAGCAGACAAGCAACCTTAAGACCCTTTGAGGCCCCAAGTGTCTCTGGAAATGGCCATTCCTAGCAGAGGGCCTAGGACCCAGTTGGCAGGAAATAGCCCCAGAATCCCAAAATCTTCCAGAATTCTCGGAAGGACAAGGCCTTCCATGGAGTCTACTGTAGTGTTTGAACCAGCTGTAACTGCCGGGGGCAGACACTAGACACAAAAAACCCACAGTCCTGCAATTTGTGCACACAACTTGCCCACCAGCAAGCCAGACCCCATCTTATGATGAGCTGGGTCCTGGAAGTGCAACACTAGTGAACCTGCTCTAGCCTTGTGATCAGCATAACCCTCCCAGTAGACAGAAACTAGACAAGAGAAAATAGCAGCTATGCATCTGGTCGACACAGCCTACCCACTAACAGGCTAGATTCTGCACTAGAATTAGCTGGGCCTTGGCCACACCAACCAGCACATCAATAGAAACTTTAGGATACTTCAGAATGTACAGTGAACTGTGTCATGAACAGGCCACCAAGCACCAGTGATCCAACTCCAGCTCTGGGATACCTAGGAATTATAAGCTGTCTCCAGGCCACAACATTGCATGACAGTAGACCAGCACTAGACCCAGGACCTGGCTTCACTCACTAGCAGGCAGGCAAAAGCCCTGGGTTCTGCTGAACTTGACTCTATCCACCAGTGACTAAGTACTTGCACCAGAGCACCCCAGGTTGCCATAGTCAATCTTGTGACCAAGTTCCATCAACCAGCAGCTAGCAACCTCATTATAACGTAAAATGTAGCAACCAACCAGACTGAGGGCCAACCAAATTTATCAGACTGCCAGTATAACCAGCATAACACAAAAGAAAGACCCACTAAGCCTAACATAGCAGGAAGGATTAGAGCATATACCTTAGTTCATGAGCAAGGAGTTTGCTGCTAGGATGCATTAGGACATTTCCTTAAAAGGACCACTTCTTTTTTATTATTATCAATTTAAGTGTTATTTTTAAAATTTATTCATTTTCAATTGGGGGTCCAAGGTAAGGAGCAGCAGCTGTGATTTGCTGGAGCAGTCATAAAGAGATACTCCACACACAAGGTAAGAAAAACCAAAGTAAGATGGTAGGTGTTGCAAGAGGGCATCAGAGGGCAGACACACTGAAACCATTCTCACAGAAAACTAGTCAATCCAATCACACTAGGACCACAGCCTTGTCTAACTCAGTGAAACCAAGCTATGCCTGTGGGGCAATCTAAGACAGGCGGGTCATGGTGGAGAGGTCTGATAGAACCTGGTCCACTGGAGAAGGGAATGGCAAGCCACTTCAGTATTCATGCCTTGAGAACCCCATGAACAGTATGAAAAGGCAAAATGATAGGATACCAAAAGAGAAACTCCCCAGGTCATTAGGTGCCCGATATGCTACTAGAGATCAGTGGAGAAATAACTCCAAAAGGATTGAAGGGATGGAGCCAAAGCAAAAACAATACCCAGTTGTGCATGTGACTGATGATATAAGCAAGATCCGATGCTGTAAAGAGCAATATCTGCATATCTAAAGTTGTTGATATTTCTCCTGGCAATCTTGATTCCAATTTGTGTTTCTTCCAGCCCCACATTTCTCATGATGTACTCTGCATATAAGTTAAATAAGCAGGTTGACAATATACAGCTTTGACGTACTCCTTTTCCTATTTGGAACCAGTCTGTTGTTCCATGTCCAGTGCTAATTGTTGCTTCCTGACCTGCATACAGGTTTCTCAAGAGGCAGTTCAGGTGGTCTGGTATTCCCATCTCTTTCAGAATATTCCACATTTTCTTGTGATCCACACAGTCAAAGGCTTTGGCATAGTCAAAAAAGCAGAAATAGATGTGTTTCTCGAACTCTCTTGC
>SJYV01006106.1:1426729-1452967 GCA_006410875.1 Neotragus pygmaeus | reverse complement strand
AAGGCCAAATTTGCCTGTTACTCCAGGTGTTTCTTGACTTCCTACTTTTGCATTCCAGTCCCCTATAGTGAAAAGGATATCTTTTTGGGGTGTTAGTTCTAAAAGACCTTGTAGGTCTTCATAGAGCTGTTCAACTTCAGCTTCTTCAGCGTTACTGGTTGGGGCATAGGCTTGGATTACCATGATAGTGAATGGTTTGCCTTGGAAACGAACAGAGATCATTCTGTCATTTTTGAGGTTGCATCCAAGTACTGCATTTCAGACTCTTTTGTTGACCCTGATGGCTAGTCCATTTCTTCTAAGGGATTCCTGCCCACAGTAGTAGATATAATGGTCATCTGAGTTAAATTCACCAATTCCAGTCCATTTTAGTTTGCTGATTCCTAGAATGTCAACATTCACTCTTGCCATCTCTTGTTTTACTACTTCCAATTTGCCTTGATTTATGGACCTGACATTCCAGGTTCCTATGCAACCTTGCTTCCGAACCTTGCTTCTATCACCAGTCACATCCACAACTGGGTATTGTGTTTACTTTGGCTCCATCTCTTCATTCTTTCTGGAGTTATTTCTCCACTGATCTCCAGTAGCATATTGGGCATCTACCAACCTGGGGAGTTCCTCTTTCAGTATTCTATCATTTTGCCTTTTCAAACTGTTCATGAGGTTCTCAAGGTAAGAATACTGAAGTGGTTTGCCATTCACTTCTCCAGTGGACCACATTCTGTCAGACCTCTCCACCATGACCTACCCAAAATGGCATGGCTTAATCTCACTGAGTCAGACAAGGCTGTGGTCTGTGTGATTAGATTGACTAGTTTTCTGTGATTATGGTTTGTGTGTCTGCCTCCTGATGGCTCTCACAACACCTAACATCTTACTTGGGTTTCTCTTACCTTGGACATGGGGTATCTCAGACTTACTTAAGGCCTCTTCTTTAAGGCTTAGAACATAATCAACCTGCTGCTGCTGCTGCTGCTGCGTCGCTTCAGTCGTGTCCAACTCTGTGCGACCCCACAGACGGCAGCCCATTGGGCTCCGTCATCCCTGAGATTCTCCAGGCAAGAGCACTAGAGTGGGTTGCCATTTCCTTCTCCAATGCATGAAAGTGAAAAGTGAAAGTGAAGTCGCTCAGTCGTGTCTGACTCAGCGACCCCATGGACTGCAGCCTACCAGGCTCCTCCATCCATGGGAGTTTACAGGCAAGAGTACTGGAGTGGGATGCCATTGCCTTCTCCAAATCAACCTGCTAGGTACACTGAAATAAAACCAGCAACTTAGGAAAAATGAGGTAACAGAGGAACATGTTCCAAACAAAGGATCAAAATAAAACACTAAAAGAATATAGCAAAGTGGAAATAGGCAATTTACCTGATAAAGAGTTCAGGATAGTGATCTAAAAGATGATCAAAGTACTCAGGAGAAGAATGGATCCAAAAAGTAGGAAGTCAGAAGTCTTAACAAAGAGTATGAAAATATAAACAACAACTGGAAATAAGAAATACAGTAACTGAAATGAAAGTACAATAGAAGAAATCGATAGAGGACTAAAGGATAGAGAGGAACAAATCAGTAAGCTGGATGAAAGAGTAGTGAAAATTAGTTTTCCTAAATATAAAAAGGAAAAAAAAAAGAATGAAATAAAGTAAGGACTGTCACCCTGCTTATTTAACTTATATGTAGAGTACATCATGCAAAATGCCAGGCTGGATAAAGCACAAGCTGGAATTAAGATGGCCAGGAGAATGATCAATAACTTCAGATACACAAATGACAGTACCCTTATGGCACAAAGTGAAGAAATAAAGAGAGGAGAGTGAAAAAGTTGGCTTAAAATTCAACATTTAGAAAACTAAGATCATGGCATGATGAAGAAACAAAGAAAAGAATGAGAGACTTTTTTTTTTTGAGCACTAAAATCACTGCAGATGTTGACTACAGCCATGAACATAAAAGACGCTTGCTCCTTGGAAGAAAACCTATGACCAACCTAGACAGCAAATTAAAAAGCAGAGACATTACATTGCCAACAAAGGTCCAACTGGTCAAAACTATGGTTTTTCTACTCATCATGTATGGATGTGAGAGTTGGATTATAAAGAAAGCTGAGTGCCAAAGAATTGATGCTTTTGAACTGNCTGGGATGGGCTGCCATTTCCTTCTCCAATGCATGAAAGTGAAAAGTGAAAGTGAAGTCACTCAGTCGTGTCTGACTCTTAGCTACCTCATGGACTGCAGCCCACCAGGCTCCTCCATCAATGGGATTTTCCAGGCAAGAGTACTGGAGTGGGGTGCCACTGCCTTCTCTGAATAATTTATTTCTTCCAACAATTTGAAATGCTACCTTAAAATATACTCTATTTCTTAATGCATTTAGATTTCCTACTTTGTTCCACTGTTCCACCCTATTCACACACTTCTATTAATAGACAAATACCACAATGTTTTAAAGACTGCATCTTACAATTAGGTTTTAACCTGGTAGAGCTAGTCCTCTTTTCTAGTACTTTTTTTTTTTTTCAGAATTTTTCTGATTTTCTTGCTTTTGTTGTTTTGAAAGCTGAGCTTTCAATTAAACAACTATAATAACTGTAATATGCACTCTGATTTAAGAAGAGATTAAATGTGAAAAAAAATTTACCTTTTATGACCAGAAAATAGTAGCAGTGAGTTTCATACCTCTATACTAAAAAATTAAAATAACTGACTGTATCCTGACTCAAATTAATAGGTAGTTTAAATCTGAAATAGTGGCTCCTGATTTTAAAAATTGGCTACCTGCATAGTCTATAATAAATTTTATATTCCAAATAAAGCTTTAAAAGTCAGGAAATTGAAACTTTTTACAGATTATCATATAAGTATGAATCCCTAGATATAAAGTTTAATCTTGCCTATTAAATATATATATATACACCTATATCTTCTAAGTCTCTTAATCCTCAAGTTTTTTACTCTATAGATGTTTCCTCCAGTAATTATTGGAAGAATCTGCTTGTTTGGTCTGCAGAATTTTCCACAGACTGGATTCTGTTCAAGGTGCAACTTAAAACATGTCAGTCATCTGTATTTCCTGCAACCTGGAGCAGAAACCAGACACTTGACCAGACTCAGGTTTACTCTCTTTGGCAAGACTTTATTTACATGGTGGTGTTTTCTTTCACTATGGAGGCACACAACGCCTACCTGTCTCTCTCTTTGTAATGTTATCAACTGTGCTGATCTACAATGTCTATATCCATTAATTTACTGGAAGTTGCCAAAAGTGGCCTCTGATTCTACTTTTCATTTATAATTTGACATGTTTAATAAAGAGATGCTTACCCTCATCTACAGTTTAGTTACTCAGCGGTATAGTTTGTGGAGGAAAGGAAGGATAAATGGTTGATTCTTTTTATCCTTTTATCCAATTATCCTCTGATGAGCAACAATTGCACGGGTTTTTGGTTTTCATTTATTGTGACAGATTGTATTTTCCAAAACTTGCCACATTTCACATGCTTTTCTAGAACCTTGCCACCTCCCCAGAACCCTGTAAGCTTATACGATCCCAAGACCCTCCTAATGCAACCTCCTTAGAAATGAAAGATAAATATTTACTTATATATTATTTCCTTGTATGTATATATGCATGTGTGTGTGCTAAGTCACTTCAGTCGTGTCTGACTCTTTGTGACTCCACGGACTATAGCTCACCAGGCTCCTCTGTTCATGGGATTTTCTAGTCAAGAATACTCGAGTGGGTTGCCATACCCTCCTCCAGGGGATCTTCCCAACCCAGGGATCGAACCCACATCTCTTACCATCTCCTGCACTGGCAGATGGGCTCTACCACTAGCGCCACCTGGGAACCATATGTATATATAATATAATGTAATCTTTATCTGTATAATAATAAATATAATTTACTGTAAAAGAACAAATAATGTTATGGTTAATTAATACCACTAGGTTTGGGGTGATCGGTCATACAGCTATAACCAACCATATGCTTGCACCTGGAAATGGGGTGCTACGATAAAACATAAAACATGTGGTAATCACTTTGAGATGGAACTGGGGGGTGGAACTGAAAGTTGGAAGGGCCTTGAGAAGACTGTTAGCAGAAGCCTAATGATCTTCATGGAAGCTGTTTTGGTGAGGGCTTAAGAAAAGCATGAAAAATATTTTGGGAACCTGGAGGAAAAAGGAATCTTTGTATGTAGTGGTAGAAGTTTATCAAAACTCTCACGATGGTAAGATGTGGAAAACAGAAAATTAGGCACTGCTGTACATAATGAAGGGGCTTCCCAGGAGGCGCTAGTGGTAAAGAATCCGCCTGCCAGTGCAAGAGGTGCTGGAGACAAGGAGTTTGATCCCTGGGTTGGGAAGATCCCCTGGAGGAGGGCATGGCGACCCACTCCAGTATTCTTGCCTAGAGAATCCCATGGAGCCTGGCAGGCTACAGTTCATGGAGATGCAGAGTCAGGCATGACTGAAGCGACTTAGTGCACACTATCTAATGAACTGATGGATTTAGCTAGACAGAGTGTCAAGCAGAAAGCTCACAAGGGCCAACTGGTTTCTTTCAGCAGAGTATAAAAAGGATAGAGTCAAGCTTCTAAAACATAAACCAAAAAAACTGTTTAGCTTGCAAGCAAAATTTGAAGAAAATATAAAAGACCCAGTACTCGGTGGGTTAAAAAATGAGACTGTTTCTCATTCTCAGCCTCTCCAGTTAACAAAGATCCTTTAAGACCTCAGAAAGATCTCAGGAGGTGCTCCTCATAGAACTTTTCACACTGAGAAAAGGCTCGCTAAGGACAGCCTTAAGAGTACGCAACTCATATTCCTGTCATTAAACAGGACTGCTGAGAATCTTAAGGGGTTGCAGACCACAGCAGCCTCATAGGGAGCCTAAAATGGAGAACAGCTTATCCTGGTCAGATTTATGGGTGTGGCTTTTGTCTAATCGAGAAAACCCCAGAAAAGACCCACAAGAAACCTACAAAGTCATTAAGATGAAAAACAGGCCAGCCTGGATCAAAGGGGAAAGAGTACAAAATGAATTGAAGTTTTTGAACTCCAGAACGTCTACAGACAGACATTAATCTGAAAAAACGATTCAGCTGCCAACAGGCTACATTTCTAGAATAGGAAGGATCATTTAAGGAGTGAAACCTGAAGCCCAGAGGATAGAACCAAGAGTTAAACAGAAGGACTAAACATTCCCAAGCAGAAGGACTAAGTCCTAATTAAGCACACAGCAACTCATGCCAGATAGATCTGACATTTGCTATGAACAGTGACTGCTTGTGTGTCTTTTTTTTTCTGCCTTTTGGGATGGGAGTGTCACACTATATTGTACATAGGACACATGGGGAACAGATAACTTGTCTCTTTAGTTCACAGGTCTTTAGACTGAAAGGAAAAGCACTTAAGGAACTGCACCCAAGGGGTCACACCCAAGATGTTTTGTGTGCAAAGGGAACTGATTTGATGACAAGATCCTGGTCTGTTAGTCTAAGTCTGATGCCGTGATGGGATGAGGTTCTGGAGAGTTCTAAGGACGGTTGTGAACACATCTGGATGTGGGAGGGATGCGAGTTGCTGTGGCTACAGGGCAGACCATATTATCCAAAACTGACTACGGTAGTACTTCCTATCAGTTCTTTCAGCAACTCGCTATCCTCCATCAAACTGAGATCTATGCACTATTCCCTGGAACCACGACAGGCCTAAGTTATCAATTTACTAATAAGGGCAGTGAAAGTGATACTCTGTGACATCTGAAACCAGGAGGACATAAAGGGAACACAGCTTCTGCCTGGCTCTGCCTCTCATGACACTTGCTCTTAAGCCCAGACATGTAAAACCCCACATGTAGGTATTCTGGCCAACAGCATCAGCTGAGGTCTCAGCTGCAGCCAGTATCAACTGCCAGACATGGGAGTGAGGAAGCCTTTGAGATGACTCTAGCCCTAGCCACTGCCTGACTACAGCCTCACAAGGGATGCTGACCAAACTGGCCACCTAAGGCCAAGAAACCCCCAGAACTGAGTGAGGCGGTAAATCTTTTACCCCAAGATCAAGGTGTCTCATGTAGTTACCACAAACCAAAACAGGATCTTTATCAACTCATAGATTTAAATACTTTTGGGACTTAAACCAGCTGCAATTATTATCTGTTTGAAAATTCAAATTGTCCCAATTTTGGCCAATGGATACTACTTCAAGTTTATTATGTGTGATATTACTTTAATATTACACACACACACATCTATTTATCTATCTTTAGATATCTATCTGGAGGGCTTCCCAGGTGACCCTAGTAATAAAGAACCTGCCTATCAATGCAGGAGGGCTTCCCTTGTAGCTCAGTTGGTCAAGAATGTGCCTGCAACACAGGAGACCCAGGTTCGATCCCTGGCTTGGGAAGATCCCCTGGAGGAGGAAATGGAAACCCACTCCAGTATTCTTGCGTGGAGGATCTCATAGACAGAGAAGCCTGGTAGGCTACAGTCCATGGGGTCGCAAGAGTCAGACATGATTTAGTGACTAAACCACCACCAATGCAGGAGATATAAGGGACGTGGGTTGGATCCCTGGGTCAGAAAGATCCCCTGGAGGAGGGCACAACACCCCACTCCAGTATCCTTGCCTGGAGAATCCCATAGATAGAGCAGCCTGGTAGGCTACAGTCCATAAGGTCCCAAAGAGTTGGACATGATTGAGCATGCATGCACACACTTCACGTATCAGTTCATTTCCAACTTCCTGGTGCTTTTTCTCTGCACGGTAAAATTCACTTATGAAAGTCACCATTTAGAGTGCACATGTCAGTGCCATTTAGAACATCCACAATGCTATACAGCCCTCACCACTACTTAGTTCCAGAACATTTTCATCACTTAAAAAATAAATTCCTGTACCACCAGGTCTCCCCACATTCCCTTCTCCCTAGCTCCTGGCAGCAATTATCTACCTTCTGGCTCTACAGAGCCTGCTCTGGACTTTTCGTATAAATGGAATATGCAATATGTTGCCTTCTGTGGCTTGTTTTTAAGGTTCATCTATGTTGTCACATGTATCATGTATGTAACTTGTACTTAATTTCTTTCAGTGAAATTAGTTTGAAACTAGTTCAAACTGAATGAACTAGTCTGTTGTATAGATATACCATATTTTGTTTATCTAGACATCAGCTGAACATGTGAATTGTCTCTTATCTTTTGCTATCAACATTCACCTACAAGTTTTTGTTTGAATACCTGTTTTCAGTTCTTTGGGGTGGAACTGCAGGGTCATATGGTAATTCTACGTTTAACTCTGCACCACTTTACATTCCCACAGTGAAGTATGAGGGTTCCAATTTCTCCATATCCTTACTTGTTATTTTCTGTTTTTATCAGAACCATCCTGTTGGCTACAAAGTGGCTATTTCACTGTGGTTTTGACTTACATTTCCTTAATGTCAAAGGATTTTGAGCTCTTTTCTAGTGCTTGTTGGCCATTTATACATCCTCCCTGGATAAATGTCTAGTTAAGTCCTTAGCCCATTTTTTATTTGGGTTATCTTCTTGTTCCTAAGTTGTAGGAGATCTTTACATATTACGGACACTAGATCTTCATCAGTTATATGATATGAAAATATTCCCTCCTTTTCATTCTTGTGTCACTTGATGCAAAAAAAAATTTTAATTTTGTGAAATCAAATTTATCTTGTGTCTTTTCGTGTCCTGTGTTAAGAAACCACTGCCAAATCCAAGGTCTACCTCCAAAATTCTCTCTTAAGCACCAGACTAAACTCTCTCTATTCATACAAACGAAATATCCTAACTTTAACACAAAAGATACTGGACACCTCTTAATTCTGGAATACCTTTTATTAATAATAAGCAACAATATAGAAAAGACATTACTGTTTCAAAACAATTTGCCTTGATATATAACTTTGTAATAAATGTTGTAAGGTCAACGCTGCTGCTTCCAACCTATAAAAATATGATTTTAGCAAACAAACCAAACAAACAAAAGGAGAGATAAAACATACAACTTTCATGTGATGTTTTGGTACAGACCACTAATTCCTTAGCCTTGCCAAACTAAAGTGAACATAGAAAAGGAAACCACAATCCTGGAAACAGAGACTGTAATACAAGGCCTCTCATACAAACCCTATCTGGAGGCTGTAGGTTTCCTTTCTAGACTGATATTTTTGAAATCTGTCATAAGAATTCCTCCCACACAAACAAAAGACATTCAGACATTAATGGCCAGTTCTACATTTGAAATACATATTAATATGCAACAACTTTTTCTATAGTTAACTGAAAATACTTTATAGGAATCATGCATTAAGGTTAAAAATATACCACACATAAAAATACAGTAAATTTGATATGAAAGCAGTATTATTTCTCAGTAAATTCATATTCCAGATCTAGGAGAAAAAGGGCTCTTCATTTATGATAAAGAAATGGCAGATATTCATCAGTATGGCAGAAGCAGGAAGGTGACATTTCCCTAGTTTTCTCTGCATTTATGTGTGGATATACATTACCTATATATTCTCAATCCTGTACTCTAAGTCACAATGTAAAATGTAATTCAAAATGGTTTGAAAGCAACTGATCTAGAGAAATAAAAATGAAGAATAAAAAAAAGATTCTGATATCCATAGAAGTAAATAGGCTGCATCATATATTAAACTACTTTCTACCATGTACACCTTGCTACCTACATCTATCACTGAGCAACAGTGTTTTATTATCCTAGTGAAAAGAAAGAATTCTAAAAGATAGCTAAAAATATCCACACACAAGTTCAGTCTTAAACTGGCCCTGCTGTGAAACTTGGTCTTAGTTAAACAAATTAGCTTAGTCAATCCTCAAGAATAATAATGTCTCCTCTTTTAAGATCAATGCATATGCCGTGAAGACTCCCAAATTTATAGTCTGGGAGAGGGTCAGGCTAGACTGAAAGCCTGGGTGCTCCAAAACCCATGTTCACCTCAAAAAAGGTTGGGCCTGGCCATGCAGTCCTGGGACTAAGAAAAGATGGATGGTGTCAGGTCTGGCAAGTGAGGAAGAATCAGAGCTCTGAAGCTCATTTCTGGGAAAGAAAGAGCAATTCATTCCTGCTGAATACCCACATGGATGACTAAATCCAGACACTGAGAATCAGTTAGATGTCAGCTGAGGTGGTTAATTTTATATGTCAAAATAGGTGTTTTGGGACTAGATCAACATTTAAATCAGTGAACTACGAATGTGGGTTGCCTTCCACAATGTGGGTGGGCCTCATCCAACCAACTGAAGGCTTGAATAGAACAAAAAGACCAGCCTGCCCAAGCAAGAGGCAATTCTCTAGCAGACTGCCTTCAAAAAAAACTGCACCATCAGCTTTCCTGGGTCTCTGGCTTACCCGCCTTCAGACTGAAAATGTACCATCTTCTGGGTATGTGCATATCAAGCCCGCCAGCCTCAATTACAGATGTTTGACTTGACAGCCTCCACAACTGCATGGATCAAATCTTTATAATAAGTCTATCTATATACGCATCCTATCGGTTCTGTTTCTCTTAGTGTGTTAGTCACTCAGTTGTGTCTGACTCTCTGTGACCCCATGGATGGTAGCCCACCATCTCTTCTGTCCATGGAATTTTCGAGCCAAGAATACTGGAGTGGGTTGCCATTCCCTTCTCCAGTGGATCTCCCCAACCCAAGTATTGGACCCAGGTCTCCAGTACAGCAGGCAGATTCTTTACTATCTGAGCCAAGTTTCTCTAGAGAATTTCTAAAACCTATGGAGGTTTAAGGGAGGTCACATCAACACAGTGGCTGACTTTATTTTTCTGGGCTCCAAAATCACCGCAGATAGTGCAGCCATGAAATTAAAAGATGCTTACTCCTTGGAAGTAAAGTTATGACCAACATAATATGACAGCATATTAAAAAGCAGAGACATTACTTTGTCAACAAAGGTCCATCTAGTCAAGGCTATGCTATTTCCAGTGGTCATGTATGAACGTGAGAGTTGGACTATAAAGGAAGCTGAGCACCAAAGAACTGATGCTTTTGAACTGTGATGTTGGAGAAGACTCTCGAGAGTCCCTTGGACTTCAAGGAGATCCAACCAGTCCATCCTAAAGGAGATCAGACCTGGGTGTTCTGATGTTGAAGAACTGATGTTGAAGCTGAAACTCCAATACTTTGGCCACCTCATGCAAAGAGCTGACTCACTGGAAAAGACACTGATACTAGGAAAGATTGAAGGCAGGAGGAGAACGGGACGACAGAGGATGAGATGGTTGGATGGCATCACCAACTCAACGGACAAGGGTTTGGGTGGACTCCGGGAGTTGGTGATGGACAGGGAGGCCTGGCATGCTGCGGTGGTTCATGGGGTCGCAAAGAGTCAGACACGACTGAGCAACTGAACTGAACTGAACATCCTCTTATGGAAATTAAGAAAAATTCACAGAACACATTAATCTTTCATTCAAACATGTCAGACATGTTCATTTACTGAGTGTCTATTAGGAGCTAGGGACTATTATGAGTACTGACATAAGTACAGTCCCTTTGAGGAGCTTCCACTTTAATGTGGAAAACACATAATAAATACACAGTATGTCAGGAAGTATAAGAGCTAAAAGTAAAACCAAGTAGGGTAAGGGTNCCCTAGTAATAAAGAACCTGCCTATCAATGCAGGAGGGCTTCCCTTGTAGCTCAGTTGGTCAAGAATGTGCCTGCAACACAGGAGACCCAGGTTCGATCCCTGGCTTGGGAAGATCCCCTGGAGGAGGAAATGGAAACCCACTCCAGTATTCTTGCGTGGAGGATCTCATAGACAGAGAAGCCTGGTAGGCTACAGTCCATGGGGTCGCAAGAGTCAGACATGATTTAGTGACTAAACCACCACCAATGCAGGAGATATAAGGGACGTGGGTTGGATCCCTGGGTCAGAAAGATCCCCTGGAGGAGGGCACAACACCCCACTCCAGTATCCTTGCCTGGAGAATCCCATAGATAGAGCAGCCTGGTAGGCTACAGTCCATAAGGTCCCAAAGAGTTGGACATGATTGAGCATGCATGCACACACTTCACGTATCAGTTCATTTCCAACTTCCTGGTGCTTTTTCTCTGCACGGTAAAATTCACTTATGAAAGTCACCATTTAGAGTGCACATGTCAGTGCCATTTAGAACATCCACAATGCTATACAGCCCTCACCACTACTTAGTTCCAGAACAGTTTCATCACTTAAAAAATAAATTCCTGTACCACCAGGTCTCCCCACATTCCCTTCTCCCTAGCTCCTGGCAGCAATTATCTACCTTCTGGCTCTACAGAGCCTGCTCTGGACTTTTCGTATAAATGGAATATGCAATATGTTGCCTTCTGTGGCTTGTTTTTAAGGTTCATCTATGTTGTCACATGTATCATGTATGTAACTTGTACTTAATTTCTTTCAGTGAAATTAGTTTGAAACTAGTTCAAACTGAATGAACTAGTCTGTTGTATAGATATACCATATTTTGTTTATCTAGACATCAGCTGAACATGTGAATTGTCTCTTATCTTTTGCTATCAACATTCACCTACAAGTTTTTGTTTGAATACCTGTTTTCAGTTCTTTGGGGTGGAACTGCAGGGTCATATGGTAATTCTACGTTTAACTCTGCACCACTTTTCATTCCCACAGTGAAGTATGAGGGTTCCAATTTCTCCATATCCTTACTTGTTATTTTCTGTTTTTATCAGAACCATCCTGTTGGCTACAAAGTGGCTATTTCACTGTGGTTTTGACTTACATTTCCTTAATGTCAAAGGATTTTGAGCTCTTTTCTAGTGCTTGTTGGCCATTTATACATCCTCCCTGGATAAATGTCTAGTTAAGTCCTTAGCCCATTTTTTATTTGGGTTATCTTCTTGTTCCTAAGTTGTAGGAGATCTTTACATATTACGGACACTAGATCTTCATCAGTTATATGATATGAAAATATTCCCTCCTTTTCATTCTTGTGTCACTTGATGCAAAAAAAAATTTTAATTTTGTGAAATCAAATTTATCTTGTGTCTTTTCGTGTCCTGTGTTAAGAAACCACTGCCAAATCCAAGGTCTACCTCCAAAATTCTCTCTTAAGCACCAGACTAAACTCTCTCTATTCATACAAACGAAATATCCTAACTTTAACACAAAAGATACTGGACACCTCTTAATTCTGGAATACCTTTTATTAATAATAAGCAACAATATAGAAAAGACATTACTGTTTCAAAACAATTTGCCTTGATATATAACTTTGTAATAAATGTTGTAAGGTCAACGCTGCTGCTTCCAACCTATAAAAATATGATTTTAGCAAACAAACCAAACAAACAAAAGGAGAGATAAAACATACAACTTTCATGTGATGTTTTGGTACAGACCACTAATTCCTTAGCCTTGCCAAACTAAAGTGAACATAGAAAAGGAAACCACAATCCTGGAAACAGAGACTGTAATACAAGGCCTCTCATACAAACCCTATCTGGAGGCTGTAGGTTTCCTTTCTAGACTGATATTTTTGAAATCTGTCATAAGAATTCCTCCCACACAAACAAAAGACATTCAGACATTAATGGCCAGTTCTACATTTGAAATACATATTAATATGCAACAACTTTTTCTATAGTTAACTGAAAATACTTTATAGGAATCATGCATTAAGGTTAAAAATATACCACACATAAAAATACAGTAAATTTGATATGAAAGCAGTATTATTTCTCAGTAAATTCATATTCCAGATCTAGGAGAAAAAGGGCTCTTCATTTATGATAAAGAAATGGCAGATATTCATCAGTATGGCAGAAGCAGGAAGGTGACATTTCCCTAGTTTTCTCTGCATTTATGTGTGGATATACATTACCTATATATTCTCAATCCTGTACTCTAAGTCACAATGTAAAATGTAATTCAAAATGGTTTGAAAGCAACTGATCTAGAGAAATAAAAATGAATAAAAAAAAGATTCTGATATCCATAGAAGTAAATAGGCTGCATCATATATTAAACTACTTTCTACCATGTACACCTTGCTACCTACATCTATCACTGAGCAACAGTGTTTTATTATCCTAGTGAAAAGAAAGAATTCTAAAAGATAGCTAAAAATATCCACACACAAGTTCAGTCTTAAACTGGCCCTGCTGTGAAACTTGGTCTTAGTTAAACAAATTAGCTTAGTCAATCCTCAAGAATAATAATGTCTCCTCTTTTAAGATCAATGCATATGCCGTGAAGACTCCCAAATTTATATACTGGGAGAGGGTCAGGCTAGACTGAAAGCCTGGGTGCTCCAAAACCCATGTTCACCTCAAAAAAGGTTGGGCCTGGCCATGCAGTCCTGGGACTAAGAAAAGATGGATGGTGTCAGGTCTGGCAAGTGAGGAAGAATCAGAGCTCTGAAGCTCATTTCTGGGAAAGAAAGAGCAATTCATTCCTGCTGAATACCCACATGGATGACTAAATCCAGACACTGAGAATCAGTTAGATGTCAGCTGAGGTGGTTAATTTTATATGTCAAAATAGGTGTTTTGGGACTAGATCAACATTTAAATCAGTGAACTACGAATGTGGGTTGCCTTCCACAATGTGGGTGGGCCTCATCCAACCAACTGAAGGCTTGAATAGAACAAAAAGACCAGCCTGCCCAAGCAAGAGGCAATTCTCTAGCAGACTGCCTTCAAAAAAAACTGCACCATCAGCTTTCCTGGGTCTCTGGCTTACCCGCCTTCAGACTGAAAATGTACCATCTTCTGGGTATGTGCATATCAAGCCCGCCAGCCTCAATTACAGATGTTTGACTTGACAGCCTCCACAACTGCATGGATCAAATCTTTATAATAAGTCTATCTATATACGCATCCTATCGGTTCTGTTTCTCTTAGTGTGTTAGTCACTCAGTTGTGTCTGACTCTCTGTGACCCCATGGATGGTAGCCCACCATCTCTTCTGTCCATGGAATTTTCGAGCCAAGAATACTGGAGTGGGTTGCCATTCCCTTCTCCAGTGGATCTCCCCAACCCAAGTATTGGACCCAGGTCTCCAGTACAGCAGGCAGATTCTTTACTATCTGAGCCAAGTTTCTCTAGAGAATTTCTAAAACCTATGGAGGTTTAAGGGAGGTCACATCAACACAGTGGCTGACTTTATTTTTCTGGGCTCCAAAATCACCGCAGATAGTGCAGCCATGAAATTAAAAGATGCTTACTCCTTGGAAGTAAAGTTATGACCAACATAATATGACAGCATATTAAAAAGCAGAGACATTACTTTGTCAACAAAGGTCCATCTAGTCAAGGCTATGCTATTTCCAGTGGTCATGTATGAACGTGAGAGTTGGACTATAAAGGAAGCTGAGCACCAAAGAACTGATGCTTTTGAACTGTGATGTTGGAGAAGACTCTCGAGAGTCCCTTGGACTTCAAGGAGATCCAACCAGTCCATCCTAAAGGAGATCAGACCTGGGTGTTCTGATGTTGAAGAACTGATGTTGAAGCTGAAACTCCAATACTTTGGCCACCTCATGCAAAGAGCTGACTCACTGGAAAAGACACTGATACTAGGAAAGATTGAAGGCAGGAGGAGAACGGGACGACAGAGGATGAGATGGTTGGATGGCATCACCAACTCAACGGACAAGGGTTTGGGTGGACTCCGGGAGTTGGTGATGGACAGGGAGGCCTGGCATGCTGCGGTGGTTCATGGGGTCGCAAAGAGTCAGACACGACTGAGCAACTGAACTGAACTGAACATCCTCTTATGGAAATTAAGAAAAATTCACAGAACACATTAATCTTTCATTCAAACATGTCAGACATGTTCATTTACTGAGTGTCTATTAGGAGCTAGGGACTATTATGAGTACTGACATAAGTACAGTCCCTTTGAGGAGCTTCCACTTTAATGTGGAAAACACATAATAAATACACAGTATGTCAGGAAGTATAAGAGCTAAAAGTAAAACCAAGTAGGGTAAGGGTAGGTTCCAGAGTGATGCAAAGAAGGAGAGAGTGATCAGAGGTGTCTTAGATAGGGAAGGCCTCTCTGAAAGAAAAGTGATATCTAAGAAAACATCTGAATGGAGTGAGCTAAGCAAAGATGTGTGGGAGGACTTCAGGGCAAAGAGCAAATGAAAAGGCAATCAGAACAGAATGAGGCAGAACAGATATGCAAAGAGCCAGATCGAGAAGCCCTGTGGATAGGTAGAGTTTAGATTTTATTGTGATATGATGGGATGTCACTGAAGGGCATGGCATGGTCCAGTCCATGTGCTTTTTTAAAGGCCTTTGTTAACAAGGTAAAGAACTGACCCTAGGGTAGACTAAGGAGACAGTTCAGTGACAGCCATGCTGTAACCTTTGGGCAGAATAAGGAAGAGTGGGCCTGAAAGGAGGGCCCCAAAGATACACCTCTACAGTTTTGCCCTGAAAGATTGCTCCGCTTCCTGCATACTCCCAGGCCCACTTGGGCATTTTGGTAGCCCAGATTCTAAGATGGCTCCCATGATCTCTGTCCCCAGTGGTTAAGCCCATGATTAGAGTTGTACAGGCAAAAGGGATTTTACAGATGTGATGAGGTTTCTAATCAGCTGACCTGATTTATCAAAAGGGATTTATCCAGGTGGGTTTGCCCTAATCACATAAGCCTTTTAAACCTAGGTTTGGAAATCAGAAACAGGGACGAGATATTAAAGTCTGAGAGACAAGTTCATGGTAGCCTACAAGAAAGTAAACATCTATGTTATAAACTGCTTCTGAGAATCTTGTGGCAAAGAACTTCAGGCCGCCCCCAGGTAGGTGAGATGAGAGCTAGCAAGAAAACAGGGACTTCAGCCCTACAGCTGCAGGGACTGAATTCTGCTAACAAACTGAAGGAGCTTAGAAGAGGACCCTAAGCTCCAAATGAGAACCACAGCAGGGACACACTTTGCACCCCTGTAAGACAGCAAGCAGATAACCCTAACCATTCACCTCTAGAAACAGTAAGGTAATAAATGGGTGCTGTTTGAGGCTGCTCCATCTGTGCTACCTGCAATATACACACAGCAATAGAAAACTAATACACATTCCACTTTCCCACGGAAGAGCCTGCTTCTCTTACCCTGGAAACGAAAGGGGAGATGGAAGATAAGCAAACTTGGAGGAAATGAAAAAAATTGACTTTTCTAACCCACCGAGTCCAGGTACTCTGCTCAGTTGCTCGAGTCACAGAATCTGTTTTGTAAATTCCACATTTTGCCAAAATACAAATTCTCTTTCAACTGTAAGTAATGGAAGTAGGTTTACTATTTTAAATTTCAGTAAATTACTTTGATGTGTGTGCTTAGTCGGTCAGTCCTGTTCGACTCTTTGCGACCCCATGGACTGTAGCCTGCCAGGCTTCTCTGTCCATTAGTCTGCAGGCAAGAATACTGGGGTGGAGTGCCATCACCTTCTCCAAAATTATGTGATAATTATGCAGTAATTTGGACGTCTGCCAAAGTTGTCCCAGCACCTAGAGACAGAGATCCTCAGGCTAATCTCAGAAACGAGCACAAGGTCAGGCGCTTAACCTTCCTTGAGTTCTAGAAGCTCGAGCTCTAACTCTGTTTTTGTTCAGAGTAAGAATAGCTCAAGAGGCGTTCTCATCTACGAAAAGAAAGTCAGTCCTTCCTGGATAATTACAACCTTGACCCCTAAAACGCGGTCTCCAGCAGTCCAGGCAACTCCCTAAGGTGCAACAAGCCAAGAATATGCGTGTCCCGCTGGGAACTGTAGTTTTCCCCCCGTCGACCTTCAACCACTGGATCCGCGAAACCTCTCGCGCGCCCAACCGGCGACCCGGGCGCCAGCAGCCTCGATTGGTCCTAGACTGAGGCAGCGAGGGACTGATTGGATGGCACGACCCCAAAGCCGTGCCTCCCGTCCTACACCCGCCTCCCCTCCACCTTCTCTTCTCCACGCCCCATCCCGCTTCAGCAATAACCCTCCAGTCATTCCCGTCCACCGAACTCCCGAATTAACTGCCTCACAGGCCCACCCAAGACTCTCGCGATAAGGGCGGCCCGGAGACACGCCTCTGTCCTGGGGCCTAGGCAAAGCCAAAGCCTCCTTTATTTTCCGCTGGTTGGCGAGAGTCAGTTCACCCACCATGCGCTGTCTCCCGGCGCCCCCGTCCTCACCTGGGCGGTGGATGTCACGCCGGATAACTGACAGGCTCGCAGCATCTCTACTAGGCCGACGCCGCTGCGGGTGTAACTAGGAGCTAGGGCGGCGGCGCGTGTAGGGGACACGGTGCGTCCGTGCGTGCCTGCGTCCGTGCCGCCTCTCCGCGCCGGGCGTACCGGAAGGGCAGCCAACGCCACTGCGCACGCGCAGCCCCGTCTTGCTCCTGTCCCGGCCATTTGAAGAGGGTGGGCCCTTTCCAGGCGGAAAGGGCGATTTCTCCTTCCGGGCCACGCTGAGAAGTCGGCTCTGTTACCCGAAATATGGATTGTTAGGTAAACGGGAGGGCTGGTAGTGGATCTGAAAACTCCGGCTTTGGTCCGCCCAGGAACCAGGCAGGTGTGACTCGTCGAGAATTCAAGCAAGAAACTATCTCAGCCATTTCTGTCAGCTGGATATTTCGTAGAAAGAAATCGATTTGCCGAAAGTTACGTAAACAATGGTGTGGCCTCTGCGCTTTGTTTTCATTTCGCAGCCCTTCAGGGAGTCATCTTGCTTAAGGGAGATTCAGTTCAGTTCAACTCAGTCTGTCAGTCGTGTCCAGCTCTTTGCAACCCCATGGACTGCAACACGCCAGGCTTCCATGTCCTTCACCGACTCCGGGAGCTTGGTCAAACTCATGTCCATTGAGTCGGAGATGTCATCCAACCATCTCATCCTCTCTCGTCCCCTTCTTTTACCCTCAATCTTTCCCAGCATCAGGGTCTTTTCAAATGAGTCAGCTCTTAGCATCAGGTGGCCTAAGTATTGGAGTTTCAGCTTCAACATCAGTCCTTTCAATGAACACCCAGGTCTGATCTCCTTTGGGATGGACTGGCTGGATCTCCTTGCAGTCCAAGGGCTTCTCAAGAGTCTTCTGCAACACCACAGTTCAAAAGCATCAGTTCTTCGGCGATCAGCTTTCTTTATAGTCCAACTCTCACATCCATACCTGACCACTGGAAAAACCATAGCCTTGACTAGANATTTTCTAGAGGCTCCTTAGTAAATAAGGGTCAATTATCTCTTGTTGGTTTCAAGTTTCTCTCTTTATCTTTGACTTTCAACATTTGATTATAAAATATATCTTAGTATGGGTCTCCTCAATGTATCCAACTTGCACCACTGAGCTCCATTGATTTATATTTCCTTATACTACCCCAAATTTAGGAAGTTGTCACTCATTATTTCTTCATATAATATTTCTGTTCAATTCTTTCTTTTTCTCTGAAACTTCTATCATAAACAAATTAGTCCACTAACTGAGTCCTATAAATCTGTTAGGTTGTGTTTACCTTTCTTTATTCTTTTTCGTTACTGCTGCTTTTTTTTCCCCCTTTCTGCTTTCTGTGTCATTTGATCTGTCTTCAAGTTTGCTTATTTTTTCCCTCTTAAGTCTGTTGTAAATCTCCTATAGTGAAGTTTTAATTTCATTATTGTACTTTTCAGGTCCAAGCTTATCTTAATTTTTTAAATAATTCTATTTCTTGCTAGATTTTTCTTGTTTTGTTTATATAAAATTTTCTTGATTTCCTATAGTTCTTTGTTTATGTTTTCATGTAGCTTTTTGAACATATTTAAAACATCTATGTTAGATTTTTGTTTAATATATCCAATGTTTGGGCGTCCTTAGTGATGATCTCTATCAGTTTATTTTGTTCTTTTGAATGGGCCATGCTTTCCTATATCTTTGTATGCTTTGTGAGATGTCATTTTTTTTAGATTGTTGTTGTTATCAAAAATTTGATCATTTCAATGTGATTACTCTGAATATCAGATTCTCTACCTTCTCCAGGGTTTGCTGGTTTTTAATTTGATCACTGAAAGCTGTAGTAGTCTTTTTTTAACTTTTTCAAAATATTTTTAAAATTATAATTTGTGTGTGATAAATGAAGTCTTTGTTCCTGTAGCTTGTGTTCCACTAATGTTTTGACAAAGATTTCCTGAAATGCTACGAGCTCAAACAAACAAAAGAGATAATAATGGAAAAATACAACAACCCACGAATCTTTCAAACTTTGTAGATTGTCCCTATGCTGTGTCACTGCTATAACTCTTAGGCTCGAGTCAGCTTTGGTGATGATAGCTTAATATCTCATCAGTTCTCTTCTGAGCATGGGTCTGGCCTACACATGAACATGGCTTTATTTAGAAATTAATGTTTATTGAGCTATAGTTTATTTCAAATATATTAGTTTCTGCTGTGCAACAAAGGGAATCGGTTATACATACACATATATCCACTCTTTTTAATATTATTTTCCTATATGGGTCATTACAGAGAATTAAGAAGAGTTCCCTCTGCTATACATTAGGAACTTATTAGTTATTTATTTTATATATAATAGATTGTATAAGTCAATTCCAATCTCCAAATTTATCTCTCCTCCTTTACCCTCTAGTAGCCACAAGTTTGTTTTCTGCACCTTTAATTCTATTTCTGTTTTGTAGAAAAGTTTATTTGTGTGCTTCTTTTTCCTAAAGATTTCACAGGTAAGTGATAACATATGATATTTGTCTTTTTCTGTATGACTTACTTCACTCAGTTTGACAATGTCTAAGTCCTTCACTCAGTTTGACAATCTCTAGGTCCATCTATGTTGTTGTAAATGATATTATTTTGTTCTTTTGTGTGGGTGAGTAATATTCCATTTTATACACATCTACCACACCCGTTTTATCCATTCCTCTGTTGTTGGACATTTAAATTGCTTCCACATTTTGGGTTTTGTAAATAGTGCTACAATGAACACGAAAGAGCATGTACCTTTTCAAATTATGGTTTTCTCTTGATATATGCCCAGGAATGACCCTCCATACTGTTCTCCATAATGACTGTGACAAATTACATTAGAACACTNTAAATTGCTTCCACATTTTGGGTTTTGTAAATAGTGCTACAATGAACACGAAAGAGCATGTACCTTTTCAAATTATGGTTTTCTCTTGATATATGCCCAGGAATGACCCTCCATACTGTTCTCCATAATGACTGTGACAAATTACATTAGAACACTGTTTTGTGTAGTAGGGTTCCCTTTTCTCCACACTCTTTCCAGCTTTGACCATTCTAACTGGTGTGAGGTGATACCTCATTGTAGTTTTGATTTGTATTTCTCTGATTAGTGATGTTGAACATCTTTTCATGTTTTTTTTGGGGGGGTCAGCTGTATGTATTCTTGATGTATATAAGCATCTGAATGCAGAGTTCCACAGAATAACCAGAGAGATAAGAAAGCATTCCTCAGCAATCAATGCAAAGAAATAGAGGAAAACAACAGAATGAGAAACACTAGAGATCTCTTCAAGAAAATTAGAGNGTATTGACCATCTGGTGATGTCCATGCATAGAGTCTTCTCTTGTGTTGTTGGAAGAGGGTGTTTGCTATGACCAGTGCGTTCTCTTGGCAAAACTCTGTTAGTCGTTGCCCTGCTTCATTCTGTACTCGAAGGCCAAATTTGCCTTTTACTCCATGTATTTCTTGACTCCCTACTTTTGCATTTCAGAAAACTAACCAATCTGATCACATGAACCACAGCCTTGTCTAACTCAATGAAATTATGAGCCATGATGTGTAGGGCTACCCAAGAAGATGAGCCATGGTGGAGAGTCCTGACAAAACATGGTCCACTGGAGAAGGTAATGCAAACCACTTCAGTATTCTTGCCTTGAGAACCCCATGAAAGTGTAAGTGAAGTTGCTTAGTCATGTCAGACTCAGACCCATGGACTGTAACCTATCAGGCTCCTCTGACCATGGGGTTTTCCAGTCAAGAGTACTGGAGTGGGTTGCTGTTTCCTTCTCCAGGAGGTCTTTCCCATGCAAGGATTGAACCCCGGTCTCCTGCATTGCAGGCAGATGCTTTACCATTTGACCCACTTGATCTTAGCCAAGAATCCCATGAACAGTATGAAAATCAAGGTAACACGTTAAATGTTGAGCAACATATTCAATACTATTAGTAGTAATAATGATCTTACCATCACAGTATAGTGGAAACTAAACTTGTGTATCTGTTGCATTTGCAAAGTACTTTCAAGTATTAATGCTACCAAATACCATTTACAAAATAGAGAAATAGATTTGAAAATTATCTAAAACCAGGTAATTACTTATGTTTGTATAAGTTCATTGCTTTTCAGAGTACTTTTGTAATTATATTACACTGTTTCATACTGCTATCACTTAACAGCTTCCAGAGCAGCTCCCATTTTAAAAAAAATTAATTTTGTGCTTGAACTGCCACCACAACCCCTCCATCCAATCCCTGACCACTACTGTCAATTTCTGTAGTTTCCTAACCTCTAGTTTAACCAAGTCCTTAATCCTCATTTTCCACATGCAATGTAAAAATTTTTATTTTTGCTTTAAAATGGCCTCTCCTAAAGTAACTTAGAAATTTAATTCATTCCCTTGTTCAAAACTTTAGGTGACTCCCACTGGCAATTCAAAGATCCTTAAGAAATGTCTCAGAGTACTTTTCCAGCCTGTATTCATGTTTTATGGCTCAAAGTGGCCACTGTAGGTAGGAGATCAAGATAGCAATAATAGCAGTTCAAGCTCATCAGACTCTTGTCTACCCTAAAACCCAGAGAAACTGAAATATAACCAACTCAGAGGTTCTCAAAGTGTAGCCCAGGACTCCTGGTGAACCTGAAACCCATAAAGAGGGTCCATAAAATCAAAACAACCTTCATAATTTTAGATATTTGCTGTTTTTTACTCATTATTCATAATTGTAGAGTTTTCCCAGACACTAGGTGACATGTGATACCACAACAAATTGAATGCATAAGCAAATTTCAAAATCCAGCTTTCTATTAACTCAGACCTTGAAGAGACTTGAAAAAAGGTTAAACAATGCCACTCTTCTCATTAATTTTTTAAAAAATTTACTTACTTGTTTGTATCAGGTCTTAGTTGTGGCAACCAGGATTTTTTAGTTGTGGCGTATGGGATCCAGTTCCCTAACCAGGGATCAAACCTGGGCACCTGCCTTGGGAACACACAGTCTTAGCCACTGGATCACCAGGGAAGTCTTCATTAATTTTTAATTTTGAATTTTTCCTAAGATATTTGTTAATATGAAACAGGTTTATAAAATTTTTTTCTGCACCACATCAGCATGCAGAATGTCAGTTTCCCTACCAGGGATCTTGTATGCAGGTCAAGAAGCAACAGTTAGAACTGGACATGGAACAACAAACTGGTTCCAAATCAGGAAAGGAGTATGTCAAGGCTGTATATTGTCACCCTGCTTATTTAACTTATATGCAGAATACATCATGAGAAACGCTGAACTGGATGAAGCACAAGCTGGAATCAAGATTGTTGGGAGAAATATCAATAACCTCAGATACGCAGATGCTGCTGCTGCCAAGTCGCTTCAGTCATGTCCGACGCTATGCAACCCCATAGATGGCAGCCCACCAGGCTCCTCTGTCCACAGGATTCTCCAGGCAAGAATACTGGAGTGAGTTGCCATTTTCTTCTCCAATATGCAGATGACACCACCCTTATGACAGAAAGCGAAGAACTAAAGAGCCTCTTGATGAAAGTGAAAGAAGAGAGTGAAAAAGTTGGATTAAAACTCAACATTCAGAAAACTAAGATCATGGCATCTGGTCCCATCATTTCATGCCAAGTAGATGGGGAAATCATGACAGACTTTATTTTGGGGGGCTCTCAAATCACTGCAGATGGTGACTGCAGCCATGAAATTAAAAGACACTTGCTCTTTGGAAGAAAAGTTATGACCAACCTAGACAGCATATTAAAAAGCAGAGACATTACTTTGCCAGCAAATGTCCATCTAGTTAAAGCTGTGGTTTTTCCAGTAGTCATGTATGGATGTGAGAGTTGGACTATAAAGAAAGCTGAGCACCAAAGAATTTATGCTTTCAAACTGTGGTGTTGGAGAAGGCTCTTTACAGTCCCTTGGACACCAAGGAGATCCAACCAGACCATCCTAGGAAATCAGTCCTGAATATTCAGTGGAATGACTGATATTGAAGCTGAAATTCCAATACTTTGCCCACCTGATGTGAAGACCTGACTCATTTGAAAAGACTCTGATGATGGTAAAGATTGAAGGCAGGAGGAAAGGGGACAACAGACGATGAGATGATTGGATGGCATCACTGACTCAATGGACATCAGTTTGTGTAAGCTCCAGTAGCTGGTGATGTACAGGGAAGCCTGGCATGCTGCAGTCCATGGGGTCACAGAGTCAGCCATGACTGAGCAACTGAACTGAACTGAACTGAACCAGGGTTCTAACCTGTCCTCTGCGGTGGAAACAGATTCTTAACCACTGGACTGACGGGAAAATCCCTATAATTGTTTTGTAATAAAGTAGTAAGACCAACGGGCAGAATACTTATCTCCCAACAGGTCCATATTCTCCTAATCCCTGGAGCCTGTGAATATGTTACCTTACATGGCGAAAAAAGAATTTTGCAGGTGTGATTAAGTTGAGAATCTTCAGATGGGGATTGAGATAATTCTGAAATGTTTGTATGGACCAAATGTCCACACAGGGGTCCTTAGGAATGAAAGAGAAAAGCAGGAGGGTGAGTCTGAAAAGGAAGTATGACAATGAAAGCAGAAGTCAGAGTGATGTCGCTTTAAAATGGAAGGAGGCAGTAAGCCTCTAAAACCTGGAAAAGGCAATGGAACAAATTTCTCTAGAACCTCTAGAAGAAACACAGCCTTGGATGCCTTGATTTTAGCATTGTGAAGCCCACGTTGGACTTCTGACCTACAAAACTGTAAGATAATAAATTTCTGTTGCTTTAAGCCACCAAATTTGAGTTAACTTGTTATAAAAGCATTAAGAAACTAGCAAAATAAATAGTTTCTGTTTTACTTTCAAATGTAATACATGTTAATAGATATAATCCATATAATTATAAGCTTTTTGGGGTCCTCAATTTTTAAGCATGTAAAGAGGTTCTAAGACCAAAATGTTTGAAAGCCACTGCTCTAAGTAAATCCTGTGAGTCTCTGTCTTGGCTCCCTCTCTTTTCATCTTAGCTCTTGGTGTTCTTACCACCAACAGTGACCTTGCTCTTGTTAAAATCCTCCCCATTCTTTAAGGTCCATGTTATATTCCGTCTCCTTGTCCCTGACCACCTCAACCAAAAGCCTTCTTTCCTTAACTTTGAATGCCCTTTGAGTCAGTTATCTGCCGTGTATTTTTGGTCTGTTCTTGAGTAAGTCGTATTTGACTTTTGCGGCCCCATGGACTGTAGCCTGCCAAGCTCCTCTGTCCATAGGATTTCCCAAGCAAGAATACTGGAGTGGGTTGCCATTTTCTTCTCTAGGGGATCTTTCCCACCCAGGGATTGAACCCGTGCATTGCAGGTGGATGCTTTACCCCTGGGCCCCCAGGGGAAGCCTGTAAATAGTGCCATATATTGTATATGCCTCAATGGCACCCCACTCCAGTACTCTTGCCTGGAAAATCCCATGGACGGAGGAGCCTGGTAGGCTGCAGTCTATGGGGTCGCTAAGAGTCGGACACAACTGAGCGACTTTACTCTCACCTTTCACTTTCGTGCATTGGAGAAGGAAATGGCAACCCACTCTAGTGTTCTTGCCTGGAGAATCCCAGGGAAGGGGGAGCCCAGTGGGCTGCCGTCTATGGGATCGTACAGAGCCAGACAGGACTGAAGACTTAGCAGCAGCAAGCATCTTAGACAATGAAGATGGGAGAGAGTTGTTTATTTTCTGTTTGAATGAAACTTTTTTTTAATGTGTAATCAATAATTCTCAGGAATAAGATAAGGAATGTAAATTGTTCAGAAAGAGTTAAGATGTTGTTCTATCAAATGACAGTGCTATTGATTACAGAAAAAAAAATGTGTGGATGATGTCCTCAGGCTATTTACATTGATTTTATTAGAGCTGGAATTCAATTTTTAAAAATTTCTAATAGTGTCCCTATTTCCTATCCATTTAGCCTAACATATACCAGCTTTGGGAGGATATACTGTATCCTCAAATAAATTGAATGAAATGAGCAAAAACAAAATGTTTCAACTGTGTTGGTACTTAAATACATCAATCAAATGCTCAGTAAGAATTTTTTGAGAGCCTACTATATGCCAGGCACTATACTATAGGCACTTGTTCTACAGCGCTGGAGGACAGTCCGACATATAGAAGACATTCAATAAAGGTAGATCTGACCGTCCCTTTATTCATTTTTCTATCTCCCTTTCTTGACTCCGCCCAGGTTAGTTTTCCTAAAGGCCCTCCTGTCCTAAGGCTTTTAGACCCAATGCGGCTGCCGTACGGCAGCCTTGCAAGATGGCGGCCTCTGTGTTCGCTGGTGCGGTGAGAGCAGCATCCGGTCAGTGAGAAGCGACGCGCTCGGTTTACGCCTTCATGGAAGCGGGGACTGGCGCGGGATGGAGCGGACGTTTAACGTGGGTGGAGGTTAACAGGAAAGGAAAGAGAAAGGAGAGGTGGTCGTAATTGAGGACTGAAGCTTGTGCCGAATTTTCTCCGGAGTGGTCTGTATTCGATCTCAGCTCCAGAGAGCGCCGAAGTTCTTGGACCCTCGCGGACTTGGGGTTTCCCCCGGTTTCCTCTTCCTTACCGGCTCGTAGCCATTCCGCTTTCCCTAGAAAACAGTCCCGAAGGACGAGGGTGAGGGTAGGGGGTTGCGAGGAAGACAGAAAAGTTCCACCAAGGCCAGGATCCGTCATTCCCAACCTTTGACCTTGAGGTGTTACTTAATATGTTTTAACTTCAGAGGCTACGGCTCTAAAATAGGGCTAACAGCATCCACGGGAAGTTCCTTGTGTCCTATCTGGGACGTGGTATGAGATTCAGGCATTGTGCAGGGGATGTGCCTGTTTGGTTCCCTCAGTCTCGGAACAAGGGGTCTTAAGAGACAGGAGTGAAGGATTGCCTTCAGTCTGAAGACTTGCAAAGGTTAGAAATCATTCAGATACGGTTTTAGAGAGTCCCATGGACAGAGGAACCTGGTGGGCTATGGTTCATCCAGCTGT
>SJYV01006106.1:1413056-1426694 GCA_006410875.1 Neotragus pygmaeus | reverse complement strand
TGGTTTTTCCAGTAGTCATGTATGGATGTGAGAGTTGGACTATAAAGAAAGCTGAGCACCAAAGAATTTATGCTTTCAAACTGTGGTGTTGGAGAAGGCTCTTTACAGTCCCTTGGACACCAAGGAGATCCAACCAGACCATCCTAGGAAATCAGTCCTGAATATTCAGTGGAATGACTGATATTGAAGCTGAAATTCCAATACTTTGCCCACCTGATGTGAAGACCTGACTCATTTGAAAAGACTCTGATGATGGTAAAGATTGAAGGCAGGAGGAAAGGGGACAACAGACGATGAGATGATTGGATGGCATCACTGACTCAATGGACATCAGTTTGTGTAAGCTCCAGTAGCTGGTGATGTACAGGGAAGCCTGGCATGCTGCAGTCCATGGGGTCACAGAGTCAGCCATGACTGAGCAACTGAACTGAACTGAACTGAACCAGGGTTCTAACCTGTCCTCTGCGGTGGAAACAGATTCTTAACCACTGGACTGACGGGAAAATCCCTATAATTGTTTTGTAATAAAGTAGTAAGACCAACGGGCAGAATACTTATCTCCCAACAGGTCCATATTCTCCTAATCCCTGGAGCCTGTGAATATGTTACCTTACATGGCGAAAAAAGAATTTTGCAGGTGTGATTAAGTTGAGAATCTTCAGATGGGGATTGAGATAATTCTGAAATGTTTGTATGGACCAAATGTCCACACAGGGGTCCTTAGGAATGAAAGAGAAAAGCAGGAGGGTGAGTCTGAAAAGGAAGTATGACAATGAAAGCAGAAGTCAGAGTGATGTCGCTTTAAAATGGAAGGAGGCAGTAAGCCTCTAAAACCTGGAAAAGGCAATGGAACAAATTTCTCTAGAACCTCTAGAAGAAACACAGCCTTGGATGCCTTGATTTTAGCATTGTGAAGCCCACGTTGGACTTCTGACCTACAAAACTGTAAGATAATAAATTTCTGTTGCTTTAAGCCACCAAATTTGAGTTAACTTGTTATAAAAGCATTAAGAAACTAGCAAAATAAATAGTTTCTGTTTTACTTTCAAATGTAATACATGTTAATAGATATAATCCATATAATTATAAGCTTTTTGGGGTCCTCAATTTTTAAGCATGTAAAGAGGTTCTAAGACCAAAATGTTTGAAAGCCACTGCTCTAAGTAAATCCTGTGAGTCTCTGTCTTGGCTCCCTCTCTTTTCATCTTAGCTCTTGGTGTTCTTACCACCAACAGTGACCTTGCTCTTGTTAAAATCCTCCCCATTCTTTAAGGTCCATGTTATATTCCGTCTCCTTGTCCCTGACCACCTCAACCAAAAGCCTTCTTTCCTTAACTTTGAATGCCCTTTGAGTCAGTTATCTGCCGTGTATTTTTGGTCTGTTCTTGAGTAAGTCGTATTTGACTTTTGCGGCCCCATGGACTGTAGCCTGCCAAGCTCCTCTGTCCATAGGATTTCCCAAGCAAGAATACTGGAGTGGGTTGCCATTTTCTTCTCTAGGGGATCTTTCCCACCCAGGGATTGAACCCGTGCATTGCAGGTGGATGCTTTACCCCTGGGCCCCCAGGGGAAGCCTGTAAATAGTGCCATATATTGTATATGCCTCAATGGCACCCCACTCCAGTACTCTTGCCTGGAAAATCCCATGGACGGAGGAGCCTGGTAGGCTGCAGTCTATGGGGTCGCTAAGAGTCGGACACAACTGAGCGACTTTACTCTCACCTTTCACTTTCGTGCATTGGAGAAGGAAATGGCAACCCACTCTAGTGTTCTTGCCTGGAGAATCCCAGGGAAGGGGGAGCCCAGTGGGCTGCCGTCTATGGGATCGTACAGAGCCAGACAGGACTGAAGACTTAGCAGCAGCAAGCATCTTAGACAATGAAGATGGGAGAGAGTTGTTTATTTTCTGTTTGAATGAAACTTTTTTTTAATGTGTAATCAATAATTCTCAGGAATAAGATAAGGAATGTAAATTGTTCAGAAAGAGTTAAGATGTTGTTCTATCAAATGACAGTGCTATTGATTACAGAAAAAAAAATGTGTGGATGATGTCCTCAGGCTATTTACATTGATTTTATTAGAGCTGGAATTCAATTTTTAAAAATTTCTAATAGTGTCCCTATTTCCTATCCATTTAGCCTAACATATACCAGCTTTGGGAGGATATACTGTATCCTCAAATAAATTGAATGAAATGAGCAAAAACAAAATGTTTCAACTGTGTTGGTACTTAAATACATCAATCAAATGCTCAGTAAGAATTTTTTGAGAGCCTACTATATGCCAGGCACTATACTATAGGCACTTGTTCTACAGCGCTGGAGGACAGTCCGACATATAGAAGACATTCAATAAAGGTAGATCTGACCGTCCCTTTATTCATTTTTCTATCTCCCTTTCTTGACTCCGCCCAGGTTAGTTTTCCTAAAGGCCCTCCTGTCCTAAGGCTTTTAGACCCAATGCGGCTGCCGTACGGCAGCCTTGCAAGATGGCGGCCTCTGTGTTCGCTGGTGCGGTGAGAGCAGCATCCGGTCAGTGAGAAGCGACGCGCTCGGTTTACGCCTTCATGGAAGCGGGGACTGGCGCGGGATGGAGCGGACGTTTAACGTGGGTGGAGGTTAACAGGAAAGGAAAGAGAAAGGAGAGGTGGTCGTAATTGAGGACTGAAGCTTGTGCCGAATTTTCTCCGGAGTGGTCTGTATTCGATCTCAGCTCCAGAGAGCGCCGAAGTTCTTGGACCCTCGCGGACTTGGGGTTTCCCCCGGTTTCCTCTTCCTTACCGGCTCGTAGCCATTCCGCTTTCCCTAGAAAACAGTCCCGAAGGACGAGGGTGAGGGTAGGGGGTTGCGAGGAAGACAGAAAAGTTCCACCAAGGCCAGGATCCGTCATTCCCAACCTTTGACCTTGAGGTGTTACTTAATATGTTTTAACTTCAGAGGCTACGGCTCTAAAATAGGGCTAACAGCATCCACGGGAAGTTCCTTGTGTCCTATCTGGGACGTGGTATGAGATTCAGGCATTGTGCAGGGGATGTGCCTGTTTGGTTCCCTCAGTCTCGGAACAAGGGGTCTTAAGAGACAGGAGTGAAGGATTGCCTTCAGTCTGAAGACTTGCAAAGGTTAGAAATCATTCAGATACGGTTTTAGAGAGTCCCATGGACAGAGGAACCTGGTGGGCTATGGTTCATCCAGCTGTGGAACATTTCCATCAATCTGTGGAGTTTTATCAATATGCACACTCTTTATTATTATTGTTTCTAATTTTTATTGGAATATAGTTGATTTACAATGCTGTGTTACTTTCTGCTATATAGCAAAGTGGATCATACATACATATACATGTATCCACTCTCTTTTAGATCTATTCCCATGTAGGTCATTACAGAGTATTGAGTAGAGTTCCCTGTGCTATACAGTAGGTCCTTATTAGTTGTCTATTATATGTGTAGTAGTGTGTATATATCAGTCCTAATCTCCTAGTTTATCCTCCCCCCCGGTAACCATAAGGTTGTTTTATTCATCTGTGACTCTGTTTCTTTTAACGTGCACATTCTTGAGTCCCTCCCTAGTCTCAGTCAGAATCTGCAAGTGGAGCCAAACTCTGTGAGTGATTCTGCATTGCAGCCATGGACTCTTGAGTCTGGTGATTGTGTGAAAGATTGATAGAAAAGACACCTAGACCCTCCATGATCTGCCTTCTGAGCTGCCACCACTCCTCCATGTTAGGTCCGGTCCCTGCTCCCAACAAGGATTTGTCTCAGCTTCCTCACCTTTGCATGTATTATCCTGCCTAGACACTGTGCCTCCTCCTCTTGTGGCCTGTTCATTTTCGAGAGGGAAACTCAAGTACCTCTTATGTTATCTTTATCAATCCTTTTTATGCCGCTCTGGTGTCTCTCCAAGGAGCTGTGGAGCTTTCATGTTCTCTGCCATGCTGTTTCCTGTGTATGGGAGTTCTGTGTCATCACAGTGTAAGATCTGGTGGTGGGAATTAACTTTACATATGTTTTGTCCTCTACTGTTGACCACAAAGCTCGGACATATCAGACTAGATTTTGGTGGTGGTAGCATCTCTCTTAAAAAAGGATTGGCTTATACACACATGGGTAATTTCGTAGTGTATACGCTATATTGCAATGAGGATAAAAAGTTCCACATGTGAGTCTAATGCTCAGGACCCATCAGTTAATTGTAGCACTTGGTTGCTTTGGTGTTACTTCGCTTTAAATATTTGGGTGTGTCTTCGTTTGTTTGTTTGTTTTGGCTGTGCCCCTTGGCTTGCAGGATCTTAGTTTCCCAATCAGGGATCGAACTCAGGCCCCAGCAGTAACAAGTCCTAAACACTGGAAATTCCCTGGATGCATATTTTGGAGTGTCATATTAAGTATACATGCTTTTCTCTCTGCAGGAATTTTACGGCCCCTGAACATTTTGGCATCTTCAGCCTATCGAAACTGCACCAAGAATGTCTGTCTTAATTCTGTACTGTCCTCCCGACATTTCAGTCATATTCAGACGCCAGTTGTGTCCTCTGCTCCCAGACTGATCACATCTGTCAGAAACCCGACATGTGGGCAGACTGCCACAGTCCTCAATAGGTTGAGTATTATATTTCAGTAAACGTGACTCTTGGAGAAAAATTCTAAAATCTTCATGCCTACCACAGTATCTTAGGAGTAGATGAGATTCTGTGCCTACCAACAGTTGATTATATAGACTTTTGCTTGATAAGATTGGAGAATATGTATGTTAGCAGAGACGACCACTCAGGACCCACTTCTGATGGTTTAGATGTGGTTTTCGGGGTGGAAGCTGTCAGCCAAAGTAGAAGCTGGATAAGATGCTCAACTTAACAAGGCTGGGCTGCACATGGTGCTCATTTAGTCAGCCAAGGTTTAGTTTAAGCACTCCTGGGTGTCCAGCACCATACTCGGCAGAAACCATACAAGGATAAAAGAGCTGAAGCCCTCAAGGAAGGTTTTTTATTTTTATTTATGTATATGACTGCATCAGGTCTTCGTTGTATCATGTGGGCTTCTCTGGTTGCAGGCTCTAGAGTAGGCTGGCTCAGGAGCTGCCCCATGGCATGTGGGATCTTAGTTTTCTCACCAGGGATTGAATCCATGTCCCCTGTATTGGAAGGCAGACCCTTAACCAGTGGATCACCAGAGAAGTCCCCCTCAAGGAGTTTATAATCTAGTGGGCAGATGGGTAAGAAATCAGGTGATTGAGTTATACCAGCATAAATTCTGCAGGGATTAAGAGAATAGATTATGGAGGGCTTGCAAATTGATGATAGTTGCTATTCTTATGGGCAGCATCATGGATCATTTGAAGTAGTAGTGTATATTGAAAGACACTTTATTCCAGTGAAGCTGCTTCTTTCATTTCTACGAAGTGGATTTTATCCTTTAATGTCTTATTGCTGAGTTTAAAATTTTTAAATGTATTTTAGAATGGCCCTCTTGCTCCCAAACGTCCTGAAGCCACCAGTCAGAACTGTAACATACTACAGTTCGAGAAAAGGCAAGAGGAAGACTGTGAAAGCTGTTATCTATAGGTTTCTTCGACTTCATAGTGGCCTGTGGCTAAGGAGGAAGGTGAGTCTTCACACGGTGACTTGCTTAGAAAAGGAGTGTGAGGTTAGATGGAACTGAAGCACAATTCAGTTAGCCTNACTGTGAAAGCTGTTATCTATAGGTTTCTTCGACTTCATAGTGGCCTGTGGCTAAGGAGGAAGGTGAGTCTTCACACGGTGACTTGCTTAGAAAAGGAGTGTGAGGTTAGATGGAACTGAAGCACAATTCAGTTAGCCTGTTCCTTGACACATCTTCCCCACATCTTAGCAGTAGCTTTTACAGTTCTGTGCTTGAGTCCCAGCTTTGTGGGCATCTCTTCATGTAAGCGAATCCATGTGAAGAAAACATGTTTTAGCATTCATATAACAAGATATTATTCACAATGGCAGAAGTCTGTATGGCAAAACAGGTTCATCTCAGATCTCTTACACATCTGGCTTATCTAAAGATTACTAGAATCCCTTTGAGGCTCCTAATGTGCAGTATCTTGTAGGGAGGCTCTGTTTAAGCTCCAAGCGTTCAAACAGCAGAGGGGACTTCAAGGTTTTAGCTCCATGGTGAGGTTTGGGACTGAAGCACTTCCGGCTGACCCTGGATTAGGTTCTCAAGGTGACTTAATCTTCATGGCGGAATAGTAACCCCTCATAACCCCCGCCCCTTCTTTTTTTTAACTTTACAAGTTTTTGTCTGCCAGTGTGTATGATTGGCAACCGTATCAGACAGTTAGTATTGATAGTAAGACAGTTAAGAACTCTTAGTACTTAATTCTGATCAGGGACCACAGCCTCTAGAGGGGGACTCTGACAGATTACAGATTATTCCTGTTTTGTCTTCTCCCACAGCAACAGGTGGTAAAAGTGAATGTGGGCTTTTTCGTTCATATCCTTAATTATTCATGGAAGCAGAATGGGTAGTAATTAGAAAGCAGCTGAAGACCCATGTTTTCTAGGACACTGTTGATAACTATTCAAATCCTAATTCCCTTTTACTATTTGGAAGTTAACAAACAATTCTTTAAAGGTCAAAATTTGTTTCCCTGTGAAAATAAAATAATTGGTAGGATGGTCTCACTATTTGAAGGGTTGAAAGGATTATCTTCTCTCTTATAAACGATCCTAAATTTGTAGACAAATAAGTAGACTGGAACTCTCAGCTCATTTCTCCATTAGAACAATCCTGTGGTAGTTAATTTCCTACACTAGTCAGTAGAAGTTCATGTAATCCATGTATCTGAACTAAGTAATTCAACAGATAGTTGTGAATTTTGTGCCACTGGAAACATTCCTTCCCCTTTGCTATTAATTATTTCCAGGTCCACATGTGACCCAAGACAAAATGAAATGGCTGGTCTTCCTTGCCTTTCCACAATCCCTTTTAATCGGCTGTGCAATCCTCACAGTATTATAAATGACCTAGTCAAGCTCCCCAATCATAATACCTAGTCCCTGCTCAAGACCCCCAAAGTATTCCATATACAGAACAGCCTACTTCATCAAAATCTGATTTTAAGAAGAAAACAAAAAAATCCAGATGGGTTAATTTACACTTATGTATAAAAATATTGTATAAATATTTGTATAAATGTTTATATAATATAAATTAGTATAAATATAAAATATAACATTTTTATATATAAAATATAAATATGAAAACATTTATATAAAAACAAATTATTTTCTGCAGCACAGTTTCATCCAAGTGTTCCTAATTTTTAGTCTTTATTCCCTCCTTCCATTTCTGACGCTAGAGACTGTCTAAGAAGTCTCAAGCACTTTCTCAGTGGCCACATTCCACAGAATAATCTTTGAAGGAGATAATTCTGTTAGTGACGGGCAGAACAGTAAGCTAGCTAGCTATCTGTGAGATCCACAGGGACCCAGTTTGGCTTGCAGACTAGAAAACCTGTTAAACAGATACAGGGATTTTGCTTTGAATCTTTCAACTTAAAATTGTAAGTAATGAGAAGTAACCATCTAATCTCTGGCATTGTAAAGTCAGAACTCTGAAATAATCCTTCCTTCTTTCTAAGCATCGCTGTACTCTAGAAGTTGCTAACCACCAATTACACTAAGGCATGTGAAACCCACGGCACCTTCCCATCAGAGTTGTGGTTTTGTTCGCTTAGCATGCTGCCCTAAAGGAGCCCTTGGCTCTTACCAATGGCTCAGGTTCTAGTCTCACCTTCCCTATAAATTACTGTATGGTTTTAGCCAAGCATTAACCTGGATGGCACCTAAAGTCTCTTCTACCTTAAATAGACTATGA
Source organism: Neotragus pygmaeus (assembly GCA_006410875.1). Taxonomy (NCBI): domain Eukaryota; kingdom Metazoa; phylum Chordata; class Mammalia; order Artiodactyla; family Bovidae; genus Neotragus; species Neotragus pygmaeus. The sequence goes on along the minus strand of SJYV01006106.1, from coordinate 1,418,851 downwards.
TTGGGACTTTCTTGGGGATCCAGTGATTAGGACTTCATGTTTTCACTGCCAAGGGCCCAGGTTCAATCCTTGGTCGGGGAATTCTACAAGCCACAAGGCCAAAAAAAAAGAAAAAAGAAAATAAATAAGCTATGATTATAGTTTTTATATTCAATCTCATTATCTGTTTCTTCAGAAATTCTTCAAAATTAATAATGTATGGATGATCTATATGGCAGTTCTGGATTAAACATATGGAGTAACTATTCCTTCAGCACTCTTTCTAAGAGTTTTCCTGTAGTCATTATTCCTCAAAAGAGTACTTACTACAGAAACTGGTCCCCAGTGTGTGAAAAGGATAAATGACACAGTATACTTGAGAACTCTGCTTCTCAGCCCTTGTAATACTTAGCTCCCATAAATGAACATAAGTGTCATCAGTTAGCTAGTACTCCATTATTCTTGACATTTGGAAAAGAGTAGTGTAGCGGTTAAGAACTCTAAATAATTCTGGGACCTCAGTCTGCCACTTCACTGCTCTAATTGTTTCTCTTTTATCTGTAAAATCAGAATAATAGTACACTACTGTTGAAGAGATAATAAGGTAATGTATATAAAGTTAGCTGTTAAAATTGTGTATCATTACTCTATACTTCACAAGCCACAATTTATTTAGCTTTATTTTCTGTGACTTTAAATAATCTTTTTAAAACTGTTAAGTTATTAATATTTGTTTTTCAAACTATGCATGCTTTCTCTGCCTACCCCCCATTAAGAATTGTATTCTTCTGAAAAAACATACCAGCCCCTATGAAAGTTTAGTCTCTGTTCCCAGTGGGCCTATAAACCATAAGTAGTGAAGATAATCTGTTTTTTTCTATATAATATAATGTTGTAAATGTCTTTGTAATATTATCTAACAGGCTGGTTATAAGAAAAAATTATGGAAAAAGACGGTTGCAAGAAAAAGACGCTTGAGAGAATTTGTCTTCTGCAATAAGACCCAGAGTAAGCTCTTAGATAAAATGACAACGTCTTTCTGGAAGAGGCGAAACTGGTATGCTGACGATCCTTATCAGATGTATCACGATCGAACAAACTTGAAAGTATAGATCAGAAGATCCATGATTTCTCAGTTAACTGTGTATCTGTGTGTGTATGGTGTTTTTGCAAAGATGAAGTGGTATAAGACATGATGTAAATTGTACCAACTGATACTTGGAACATGCGGTACCAACATTAAACTTAACAATGTTTTAAAACTTAATGGATTAAATATTTCCAGATTTGTTTGGGGAAATATAAATTTTAAATTATTGATTAATTTTAACAAATGGCAGTGACTTAACTAGTTGTTCCAATTAGGCTTATTTAGTTGCAAGGCATCTCCAGTTGGGACAGACATGAAAGACTATAAAGCTAACAAGTTAGTTCAAACAGTGTGACTTTATTTTAAGGACATGTGCCAGAAATACAGGAATACCTCACACCACCCAGAACTAACCCCCAGGCCTCAGGGAGAGTAGAAATTTTAGGGTGATCCTGGATCCAAGGCACCTCCAGGGGCCTCAGCAGCAGAAACAGTGGCTCTTTAGGCTTGGGTGGTCTGCCATGCACGTGACTAAGTTCTTTTTACGTCACTGGCTCCATTCTCTCCTCTCCAACTCCTCTGATTCACAGCTGTTGTCTGTTCTTAGTGTCTGCTGCCTCATCATAAGGCTAGCTTGCACCCTTTGAGGTTCTTTTCTACATCATGACCCTCAGCTCCAGTCTCCTGTCTCTAATTACCAAGAGACTCTAATAGGACCAGTTTGTCTTTTTATATCAGGTTTCATCATGGGTCACTGACCAATCAATGTAACGACTGACTTTTTTTAGGTCAGGAGCCCACCCTGGCTCATTTGATTATGCTCGAGGTTCACATAGACACACAAATAGTTATATGAGCAGTTTCCCTCAGAGGTGAGCCTGGGGTGATAACACACACCAAGTATACCAGGTAAACAGTTATCACCGAGTTTACTGGAACAGGATTTTTTATTGAGAGAAGAAGAGATGAAATAGCTTTTCAATATACCCATTCATGAAATAAAGAGGCTATATAAGTGGGGACAAAAACTTCTTAACCGAGAGTTAAAAGATAGTATATTTCATAAAAGTTAATTTATCCCCTTGAGGTTTCACATTTTCAACTGTGAGGATAAATGTTTTCCAGACTTTTCCACATTGTAGAATGTAAAGGGGAAAAGGTAATTTCAATCATTTTTAGAAATGATGCACAATGCATTGTTCACTTGAAGAGGACCAGGTAAGCAGCACCAAGGAAAATTCTGTTTTTCAGGAATGGTTATAGTCTACGGCAGTGGTTCTCAGCTCTCGCATCAGAATCATCTGGGAAGCATGTTGAAACAGCAGAGCATTTTGCCTGGCTGAAAATCATTATTAAATACAATTATGCTTCAGTTACTGCTTCAGATCCTTTAATAGTTGATGATGATAAGGTGTAGTTCAAATAAATTAAAATATAACCAAACTGACATTCTGTGGCGTATCAGACTAGGGTTATTAGAGGAATTCCTTGAGACTAGTGTGTCCATTAAAAGGAAAAAGGGCGGTGACAGAGTGTTTAAAACTGCAAGGCCAGATGTGCACCAGGCTCCCCTGGTGGCTCAGCAGTGAAGAATCCACCTACAGTGCAGGACACCACCCTGTGAAGCAGGGGACACGGGTTTGATCCCTGGGTCAGGAAGATCCTCTGGAGAAGGAAATGCTGACCCACTGCAGCATTCCTGCCTGGAGAATTCCATGGACAGAAGCCTGGTGGGCTACAGTCCTCGGGATCTCAAGAGTTGGTTATGACTTAGCGACTCAACCACCACCACCACCGCCAAGAGTGTGTCTCTTTATGGGACCAATTGAAAAAAGAACAGACATTTGATTTGAGAATCTCAAGAGCCTAAAGCATGGGATGGCTTTCTGTTCTGATGAGTTTTCATTTCCTCCTGCTTCCCGTCCCTCACAAGGGCTCCCCATCATTTCTCACTGGCCTGGCTCCTTACGTCTTCCGCTCACCCCTGGAAGCAGGATACAGCTGGTGCCCTACAGAGCCTTTCACACGCCTTTGTGACTTCATAGTGCAGTGTGGACAACCAGGTCTTGGGGACTCAGAGCACCTTGGTTCCCCTCAAGGCCAGTGACAGGAGAGGTAGAGATGAGGACAGGCCCAGCAGCCAGAGATGGACTGAAGTGGAAGGGCTAACTGGATTCAGAAAAAGGAATTTTCATATATATAATTTTTGTTTTGTGGGTAGCAGGGCTTATCACACTAATTTTGTAGTTTGACAACAAAATATCTTATTAAATTAAAGGTCTATTTAAGTGACATTCAAGTATATGTAAAAGTGTAATTTATTAAGCACCTACTATGTCCCAACATGTAGCCACAAAACAGCTAACCCTCCTATCACCCTTCCAAGAAAGAGGGTGACACTATCCATCCCTGGTTTAGATGTGCAGAAACTGAAGTTCACAGAAGGGAAATACATTACCCAAAGTACAGCAAGTGAGTCCCAGAACCCAGGTTGTCTCCTTGGAACCTTGTGTATTTCCAAGTCTTCCAACAACATGAAAATTCACACTGAAATCCACAAGTGACTGAAATCTAGCACCGTAAATACTAAACACCACCTCATGACACTAAACCAAGTCAGCTTTTAAATTTGATAACTTTGCTTTTCTGTTATCTTAACCTGGTTAATCACATTTCCATTGACCATGGACTTGGCTCAGTAAATGAACGAATGAGTGGATTTTCAGCCTGCCTTTGATCTCTTCTGTCCTTCTCGGAGTCGTCATCTTTTATCTGCTGAGCCTATCTATGCTTTATAGTCCTCGTGTCAAACGTTTAGGACTACAAAAGCAAAGAAAAAGCGTGTTTCATTGTGATGTTTCTGAGTTTCTAAGTCTTTGTGACCACCCAGTGAAGCGTACATGTATCCGTTTCTGTCTTAAGGCAAGGGCTGTAGTTGCATTGAGGGCCCCCACGCCACCCAGTGCATCTCTGTGTGCAACGCCCTCTTCTGACCTGCACACATTCTCCTGCATTTGCAGATAAGAAAGCAGGTTCCAAGAAGGAACACAGCAGACCAAAGGCCTGTCTGCACAGCTGAAAGTGCCTTCCAGCCTAACTGCTCTGCGTTCACAGCTACCTAGTTTCCACTGGTGACCATTAAAAATGTAAAACGTACTGCCAGATGAATGTTTATGTGATCAACTGGTTTTCAAAAGCACTGATAGCATTTAATATTTTCTCTCTGCAACAATTCAGTGCAGTAGGCACAGAACCCAGACACCAGGCCCATTAGTGACTGCACACTCAGCTTCCAATCCTTGCTCGTGAATACATTTTTAAGATATTTGTTTATTTTATTTGTTGGCTGTGGTGAGCCATCATGGCTGCATGCAGGCTTTCTCTGGTTGCGGTGAGCATTCTCTGGTTTCAGTACACAGGCGGCTCAGTGCGGTGCTTTTTCTTGTTGGAGAGCACGGGCTCTAGGTGCATGGGCTCCAGAGCTCGGGCTCAGTAGTTGTGGTGCCCGGGCGTAGCTGCTCCATGGCACGTGGGGATCTTCCTGGACCAGGGTCAAACCGGTGTCCCGTGCATTGCAAGGCAGACTCCTAACCACTGGATCACCAGGGAAGCCCAAATACATTTTTTTAAAAGGATTTTCTCTTTCTTCATAAGCCCAACATTTACAAAGATGTCTTTTAAAAGAAACATGTTAAGACTTTATTCAAGATATAGATCAGGCATTATAACAAAACAGAACTTCAACCTTTGGAATACTGTAATTTTACATCCCTTTGATGCACAGTCCAGTATACTATTTGATGACGGATCGTCCTATAGGATTATAGAGATAAACTAAGGGGGAGTGTGCACAGTCACCATCCAGAATGCCAGCCCTCTGGTGCCTGCCATTCACGAATGAAGCACATCCTTTACCATTTCCAGTGCTGTGCAAGATGAACAACTAGGAAGGTACTCAATGGCGGTCGTGGTTGACAAGCACTGTTATCACAGACACACGGACAGTTTACTACGGAGAACACACAATTCAGAGGCCAGCAAAGTGAGCAAGCTATTCACACAAAGCCAGGAGGGATTATGCCTAACTCTCCAGTTTGTAAGTACAACACCCTCTCTCGTCTCCTCAGAAACAGAACAGGTGCTCAAAAGCAAAGAAAAAGTTACTATGTGAAAGGTACAGACTTTCCATTAGCATTTTGTAAACAGCCCGTGTCTGTAAATCAGCAAATTAAAAACATTTAGCTTTATCGTCTCGACAGAACTCCACACCACTATGTGTACACTTGGAGGCATTCACATTTTTACATCAGTCCACACAAATATACAGCTTGTTGGATAAGTAAACATGTTTTGCCAGAAATATGACAGCTGCTCTCAGTTGTACAGTAAATGTTTTTAAGAAAGAAACCAATTCCCTAAGCAACACCTGAAGGAAAAATAGTTAACATTAAGACAGCAGTTTGGGTACCTTTCTATTTTTTTAAATCTTAAATGAGAAGTAATACAGCTTGTCTGAGAGTAGAGTGCTTCAAAGTCGTTTTTGGCATCATTGAGTGCAAACTTGAGAGCCCATACTTGTTAAAACTCTCCACTGTAAAATGGTGAAAATATAGCTTGTTCACAATAGGATTTTAATCTCTGCTGCTAAAGGCATTTATTATTTTGGCCAGGAAAAAAAAAAGTTGCTAAAAAGCTGCTTAATAAGCTTTTTTTTTTTTTTTTTTTG
>SJYV01006106.1:1342893-1412940 GCA_006410875.1 Neotragus pygmaeus | reverse complement strand
TTTTTTTTTTTTTTTTTTTGCATTTGTTTCTGATAATTCTGGGTATTCCCAATAACAGGTAAATATATTTTAAAGCATTTGTTTTTCCTCTGTCTGAAACTACTTTGTGAGCTTGAAGAAAACAGATTTTCTGTCTTCACTAACAGATTTAGCTATTGGTGGGTATGGGGCACAAACATTAAACAGACAGCCTCTGTTTACCCTCCTGAACCCCACATTTGCTTTTAGGATTATTTTCCTAAATCCTTTTGTAAATTACCAAGTCACCTTCAGAGGCATTATGAGGAAAAGGGATTTAAATTTGCAATCTGGTAACAACTTCAAGTAAAACTCTTTCTGATGTGGCTAAGATCCAGCCAATGTGTCATCAGCAAAGACTGATGCAGGTTTGTGTAGCTCAGTCATGCTACTGTCTCTAACTGGGCCTGTTTATAGCTGACTGAGTGTAGGTTCTATGTGGTACGTGACACTAATTCTCTAGTGTTCAGAGCCTATCTATGAACAAACACGATCCAAGTATAATAAGTAACTGGGTTGTGACCCCTGCATGCATCACACTGAAAGGAAACATCAATTCTAAACACAAGTAGACGAGTCCTACATTTAGGCTCGGCGCTTCCAGTGGGGAGCACCTGCCGCTGACCGAGATGCTATTTCAACCAGATTCTTCTTTTCAGATAAAATTCTCAGTCTAATTAGGGAGTCGCCTCAGACGGCGCTTTGTTCTCTTCCTAAAAGATGGGGGCCTGTATGAAATACAAGTGCCCATGAACATGCCACTTCTGTCTGGCTCACACTCCACACAACCCAGGAAGCAAACAGAGGGCACGAGCCACCGCTGCCCGTGGAGCTGAGCAGCAGGTCACATTCATGAAGATGCAACCTCTACAACCTTCTAGAACCCAGGGTTGGGATCGTTACCCAGATGTCTCAGATGTACTTCACAGAGCATCTGAAACGAAGCGTGGTTCTAGGGTTGGTTTTGTTTGGGTGGATTGGTTCGTTTTTGCCAGTCACAGCCCAGGGTACTATGAAGGAGAAATAAACACTCAGGGATTCGTCACAACAATCCCAGGAGTTTACATCCAAAGGTGAGCCAACCTGCCTAAGGCAATGAGAAGCCCTCACCCCAGAAGGACTCAGAAGCTCCTAATCCTGTGTCTATGGGGGAGACAAGCTTCCTGTGACTTTTCCCTTATTCTAGGCTGTTCCCCTGACCTCATTATACCCACCTCTGGTACTGAAATATCAAATCTCCATTCTAAACTTCTCTGGTATACTGACTGAAGAATACAGACCATCACCCTACAGGAAAAATGGATGTCCTTAAGGTGTGTTTGAAAGCTTCATAAGCACATCTGAGACATCCTCCAGAATTAAAATAATCTTTTATGCTTCTGTTTTTGCAGTTTTCTTATACATCAGAACCTCTGGCAGCCTTTGCAAGTCCACGGTATCAAGCCAAAAGCCATAAATATGTACATCGTAGTCCAAAGTATTAGTATCAAGAACAAAAAAAAAGTTTTTAAAAAATTGCTTTGTTTGCATATATAAGACTAAAAACAAAGTATGCAACAAATAAGTTACAAATGTACATCTCAGCAGCTCCGCAGAGGCGCGGAGGGATTCTCTTGTTTCTACAAACACTGCTGTCTGTATGCCAATCCAATGGTGGGAAATGACTAACCTCAGAAGACCTAAGGTCACACCCCCCACACACTACCTTTCCCTTATCCTCTCCCCAACAAACTAAAGAAAAGGAAAGGGGGGGCTCTTAGAGGGGAGAGAGGAAAGGGATGTCCCAGGCTGTGCACAGAGCACACCAGCTTGCGGGTTTCTACGTGATTAGTGAATAAATAGCTCTTTAAGGCAGAGAAGAAACATTCTGTGGATCCGGTGCTGTTGGCTCATCTCACTCACGTGGTTTCAGTGGCTGAGGATGAGGTACTTTTCTTCCTGAAGCGAGGTCGAAGGATTCTAGGCGGTGCCTGGCAGAGAAAACAGAAACAGGACTGACCCCTCAGTTTGGTATAAACACGAACGCTTTTGAGGACAGTACCTGGATGGGTTTGTGTTGGGACTTCAGCTCTTCCGGTCAAAAGTCCACATGTGTGAGCAGGCTGGTGGGGCTGGGGACCCCTCTGGGGTCTCCACCACAGCAATCAGAGTGGCCTCCCGAGCATCCCCAGAGAGCTGAGCCAGTGGAGGAGCCTTGTGCCCCATCTTCATGCTCTCCTAAGTCCCTGCACCTCCCAAATGCACAGCTGCATGAATTTGTTTCTGCCTTGGGAGCAAAATGATCTTAACAAGTGACTCAGCAGAGAGAAAGGCCTCTCCATCGCCTCCCTGGTTTTTGTTATTTCCTTTGGGAACTGGCCTCGCGTTTCTTGGTACATGCTTAAAATTTCCAGTCCTCCTCCCAGATGTGAAATCCTTTCATGCAGAAGTAAACCACACAACACAGGAAACACCGGCTTTCTGCAGGAAGAGTTCTACCTCATCTCCCCTACCAATGACTATCAAGGGACCCCCTCCTCCCCTGGGACACAGATCACAGGGGCCGCTACTGTCATGATTAAAGAAAAGCGAAATACTTTCTCCTGGCATAGCACACTCAAGGGCGTTCACCATTGGCCCCGACCTGCCCTCAACCCCCATCTGTCCACTTCTCCGTACTCAGCTGCATTTTCTACACTATCCTTTCACATCTCCATCCCTTCTGACCAGAGGCCTTTCCTCCCTTCTCTGTCTGGTTATCTCTAGTCCTCTTAGGAACAAGCTCCAGAGTCACTCCTGAGCCCCACCCCCACAGCCCAGTCACAGCCAGGATCAACTTGGTTCTCACTGTTTAGCAGATGGCAGGGCATCAGAGACGGAGCCCGCGGGGGAGTGTGCTGCTCTGCCCACTGTCTTCCTCGGCCACACTGTGCCTTCCTGGGGGCAGGAAATGCACCACCCTCTCCCAGCAAGGAGCTCCGTGTCCAACCGGCGCACGGAAGGGAGGCGGGAGGGAAACAAGCACCAACCGAAAGCTCTGGCCTTCCATATACTGAGTCCTCCCACCACACCGATAGGACGGAAATGTTTACCAGCCACCTCTGGACAGAATGAGAGCAGAATCACTGACCTGCCTCAGGCAGTTTAACCAGGAACAGTAAAGCAACATGGGCGGTTTTAAAAACAAAACCAGGGACTTCCCTGGCAGTCCAGTGAGTAAGACTTCACCTTCCCATGCAGGGGGAATGGGTTTGATCCCTGGTCAGGGAGCTAAGATCCTGCGTGCCCCCTGGCTGAAAAACCAAAACATAAAACCATAAAACAGAAGCAATGTTGTAACAAATTGAACAAAAACTTTAAAAATGGTCCACATTAAAAAAAAAAAAAGGCACAAACCCTCAAGTCCTAGAATGGCTCTACCACCTTGCATGCCCTCTGGGCTGGGTCCCGCTCCCCATTATGGGGCTGGCCGGGCTGTAAAGGACTCCTTGGACAGAGTCCAAACCCAGAATATCTCTACCAAACCTCTCAGTTCAAAAGGACCCCTGCGTGCCCCACTTTGGGAAGGAATCTGATGAACGCAGGCGCTCTGTGGTGGGAACAGCTGTGACCTTGCCACCAAGGCCTCTGTGTTGGAGAAGGGCAGCTTGTCCACACACTGCCTCACCTGAGTCTCACAAGGGTCTCTGCACTGAGGGCAGGGGGGCTCCCAACTTGCCTCAGTTGGACTCTCAGGTTGCAGCGTTCAGCAGAAGGGGAAGGAGGGGAGACCTGATGAAACAGAGAGGAAGACTCTGGGGTCCCCCAATTTTGCAGGCCCTGCATCCAAGCCCAAGGCTGTGACCCTGCCCAGAGCAACGACCTGAGGCTGTAGGCTTGGCCCTCCTGCTGCCAAAATTCCATCCACGTCTGCACTTGGCCAGAGTACATATATCAAGTGTATTGTTTTGCTCATTTGGCCGTGCCCCTTCAATAACATTTTATGAACATCTACTGGGTTGGCCAACAAGTTTGTCTGGGTGTTTCCACACCCAAACGAACTTTTTGGCTAACCCAATATTTTGTATCAGCCACTATGTTGTGACATGGAGATAAAGAGATGAATGAGCTCTATTTATAAAGACATGTCATAAGACACTGAATTTTTCTCTTCCTCAAAACACTCATTTGGCTTGCTTTTCACTCACACATCATCTTAAGTTGGTAGCTGGGTGTTTTGCTTGTTTTGTTTAATCCCTAGACACGATCTCATTTCATCTATTCCCAAATAAAAGTGGTAGGGTCTTTTTCACCCCTTGGCAAGTAGCTAGATGCTACCTAGTGGCTTCTCCTGCCTGTTTGATGGAGGGAGGTCTCCCCTCCTCAGGCACTCAGGAGATGTTGGGTATCCCAAGAGATGCCACTCTCAGGAGCCCCAGATCTCCAGGGCAAAGCCTTCTGTGAAAATACACACTCCACCCGACAGCCCCCGATACCGTGTACCTCCAGGGGGAACTCCGTCTTTCGAGGTGCTTTAAACTTGTACATGAAGTCCAGCAGGTCTTCCTCTTCCTCATCAGAAAACGCCAATGGGTTTTGGACCTGGTGGGGCCCCCAGGCCTTCACACCACCCTCATTCACATCGCCCTCAACCACTGAATGGCCATTTACAATCTACGCAGGGGAGACAAAGTACAGCAAGGTGGGATCAGTGCAGAAAGGAGTGAAGAAGGGCAGGCCAAGGTTAGACACACAGCACGGCAAGCCAGGCCAGTTAGAACTGAGGCCCCGACAGCTTCCTGGAACGTTGCAGGGGACCCAGGACCACTGCAACCGTAAGGTGCTGTGCACAGGAACAAGCACAGGCTTCAGAATCTACTGACAAGCTATCGGGGGAGGTGGGGGTCCAGGTGGGGGTACCTCTGTCTTAACAGATGGGTCACACTCTACAGCTTAGAGCTGTGAGGCCACACCAGAAGAACCCAGGGGGAAAGAATATCCTCTGGAAAGGATGGTGACTTCTGGAGGGGAATAACACAGTTTTCTGCATGATACATACAAGCTGATGGTGCCTTAATTATACTTGCACATACAGCTCCGAGCTGTCCTTAAGAGAGAGGGTGTAAAATGCCAGGAAGCCTTCATAGAGAACCTTAAGCCATGTAGATTTTTCATTTCAAAGGCCAAGTGCTAGACAGAGAAGCAAAGGAGCCTGGTGGAAGAAGAATCTAGCCGCAGTCTTCCCCTCAAAAGCGGCAGCGAGATTCCTGTTTTGGTCTGCCATGACTAATGCACGTGGAAAACTCCAGAACTTATTTGTGTCACTGCTGCTGTTGCTCACTCAGTCATGTCAGACTCTTTGCCATCCCATGGACTGCAGCACACCAGGCTTTCCTGTACTTCACCATCTCCCGCGGTTTGCTCAAACTCATGTCCATTGAGTCGGTGATGCCATCCAATCATCTCATCTTCTGTCACTCCCTTCTCCTCTCACTTTCAATCTTTCCCAGCATCTGGGTCTTTTCCAATGAATTGGCTCTTCAAATCAGGTGGCCAGAATATTGGAGCTTCAGCTTCACGTCACTGAGTATTTCTGCAACATTGAATGTGGAGCATATTCCATGTCATCTGGCCACATGATCCTATCTCAGTCGAGATATAAAATACTTCCTGTCCCGATCTATCTGACACTCAGAGACATATCTTTCTAGGCTTTATATATTGTTTTTACCTAGAACAACAGAAGGCAGAGCCAGGGGGCCCTCTGATCACTTGATCTGACCACCCAAGGCCTGCAGACAGAAACCAGAGCTGTTCTGGGACACCCTGCTACTTCTCCTAAAAACATGTTCAGCCACCAAATATGTTCTCCCCATCAAAGGGGGTATGACAGCATCCAGTGTGTACTTCATAAAACTAACAGTGGGAGCCTAGTCTTGAGCCGCTTTCCCAGTCATTGATGCTATACTCCCAATAAACAGCAGGGGGCAGCATGAGAGCACAGTTGTCTTAACCACGAATTTCAAAGCTAAATTGTAGACTGGGAGCGACCAGCTGAGACAGGATAGAGCCTAGCCTGAGATTGTTAACTCTCCTTTGCATTTTATTGCTCACACACTGTCAGAATAACAACAACAACAAGTGGTATCTCAAGAATGAAACAAAAATGCATTCCCCAACCTGTTTCCTCTGGGTTTAGACTCTCTCTGGTCCCTTCCCCTGTCCAAGTCAGCTGCATCGTTAAGATGGATGAACGTGAAAACTGGTCAGTCTGGCCCTCCTTGAATGCTCTGGTCTTCCCCAGCCCGTCAACTCACCCAGAAGGTCTTGGAATGTGTACCACATGACTTGTACCTCGAGCCCTAGTTCTCCTGTCCATCAGTTTCTGCCTCAGCTTCAAAGAAAGTGTCCTGAGCTACGGCCAATCCTCCTTGGTCCCTCTGAGCAGCTGATCCAGGACTGCACCCACAGTGGCCACCCATCCACTAAAAGAGGTGGAGTCCTGACATCATCTCAGAGGGCTCGACTCTCGTCCCAAACAGAACCCAACACCCATCACAAGGACATTCCTCTGAACACCTAACAGGAGAACAGAGGCAGGGCTGCCTGGGACCGAAAGACCAGGGCAGAAGCAACCTGCCCAGGTCTGCCCCAGCACAAAATCTCCCATCTTGAAAGCAGACTAGGGTTTGAGTCTGTGCTTCTGCACAGGAGGTTCCCTCTAAATTCAGGGCCACGGCATTCCCTCTACATATCACTCTGGGGTTCAGAAGGCAGCCCAGAGTCACCAAAAGATCCTCAAGCATGGAACAGTTCAGCCTGCTCACCCATTCTGGACTCACTGGGGCTGAGCAGTGAACTCACACACTGTCAGAACAACAACAACAACAACAACAACAAGTGCCATCTCAAGAATGAAGCAAAAATGCTTTGAGTTAGTTCTCCACTGCATCCTTGAGCATGGACTAAATGGTAGAACCGAAGGGCCACTAGGAATGGTGGATCAAGGGAAGTCCAGAGATCCAGGCGGGAATGGAAAACAAGGTTTCAACTCAGCAGAGGTGGGGAGTGAAGGAAGTCAGTGTGGGCAGCTTGGGGACCAGAAGGATCTTCTAATAGAAGACACAGAGAGAACCTGTTGCAAAGAGGAGAATCCTTCTGGTCACTGTGTTCGCGGAGAGTTTTTGCCAAGAATGTTGTTTGTGATATTCTGCTTGACTCTTACGACCCAGGAGACGAAACACTGTAGACAAGCTGAGCCTCTGAGCCTCCAGATGTCTACTGCGTTGTGACAATGAATCTCTCATGTATTTTTGGCTGCCCTGGATCTTTGTTGCTGCACTCAGGCTGCACCTGGCTTTTCTCTAGTTGCAGCGCATGGGCTTCTCATTTCGGTGGTTTCTCCTGTTGCAGAGCATGGGCTCTCGGGCATGCGGGCTTCAATCGCTGTAACACATGGGCTCAGTAGTTGCGGCGTCCAGACTCTTGAGCGCAGACTCAGTAGTTGTGGCATACAAGCTTACCTGTCCCGTGACATGTGGGATCTACCCAGACCAGGGATCGAACCCGTGTCCTCTGCATTAGCAGGCATATCCTTAACCACTGGACCACCAGGGAAGTTGGACAATGAACTGCTTAACCGCATTTCCCTCTTTGTGCTGGCTGCGAGGAAGCCCAGCATCTCAGACCGTCTATGACTTTGTGACAAGCACCTATATTTTCCTTCTCATTCTAACTCCAACTTACCTGCCTCCTCCCTTCCCCTCCAAGCTTCATTTTTCTTATTTGGTTTGATCTATCATCTGTATTTTCACAAGCATACTTAAATCCTTTAGGGAACAGGGAGAAGTATCATTGAAGAAATAAAGCCCACAGAACATGGTCCTATCTTTATGGGCACCCAGATGACAATAAGTGTCTGAGCAGAAATGTGGTGCCGGATCTCCTCAGCACTCCTCTTCCTGTACATCCAAACAGAATCTGTGATCCCATAGGTCCTCACCCAAAAGGGTGCTACTGTCTACACTTTAATACTCTGGTGGCTCCTGAAGACATCTTGTATGAGGGGAGTGTCTCATGCAAGGTCATGGCCACAGCCACCTCCAAACCTCAGGGGACGGCAGCCAAGCCCTCAAGCCACAGAGCTGATCACAGTGGCCAGGGCTGGGCGGTCTCCAGGAAAGGACAGGGGTCACTCTTATTTTCCTCAGTGGGGGAATGAGTGTGTGGCCTTGGCTTACTTTCTGTGTTAGCAAACGTGCGTAGAGCAGGCTGGAAAGTGGCCGTACCTCTTCTCTCTGTGGGGAGTGCAAGGGGGGAAAAACGCCCAGCCCTTCAAGGCTGAGCTGATCCAACTGCAGGAGCCCCAGGCCTCCCCACACCCCTTCCCCAGTGCAGCAAACACCCCGGGTTAGTGAACGCTTCCACACAGCACACATTAGTGGGAGCCATTAATCAAAGTCAGCAAACACGTTTGAGGAGAGCATGCCCGTCTGGACCACTTACATCCGAGTCCCCAACAGCCACCGAAGAGAAAGGAAAGAATATCCTGTTAAAGAAGGACCTTTGGGGATGAAACTCACACACATGTGCGAGTGTTCGTGCACACGCACACGCACACACACTCACTCACTCACTGCCCACGCTCCAAACCTCTGACAGCTCCTGCTACTGAGCAAAGGAACTGCCCCAGGGCCCCACTCACAAAAAGATGCAATTCTCTCTCTTTTAATAGGATAAAAAGGATGATTCTGCTTTTTAAATTACGTCCCATCTACTTGATTTTAAAAGGGGGGGACCCACCTCTATGACTCATTTCGAGCAGTGACAGAATTCAGTCTTCAGTTCTATATAACATCAAGGTAGGCAGAGAGAAAAATGGGGAGAAAGGGCAGTAGGGGTGGGAGACAGAGACAATAATGGAAGCACAGAAGAAGAGAGACAGATGTGCAGGAAACAACAGGAAACAGACAGGGGGGAGTGGAGCAGAAAGTTCTCTTGGGACATGAGAGGCATGGATGGAAATAATCTCATCATTTCAGGAGACCAGGAGGGCCCCTCTGGCCAGAGCATCTGTGATCCGCAGCATCGGTGCCTCAGCCCCAGGTGTGAGACACATCTCCCCCTACACCATCTGCTGATGCTTCACAGCCAGCACCCTTCATGGGTCAAGCTGGAAGGGTCCCTGGAGCCTTGACTTTAATCCCTCACCCCATTTTACAGAGGAGGTGACTGAGGCCTGGAGAGTAGAGGAGCTTTCCCACCATCACAGAAGGAAATGGTGCAGGTGACTCACTAGCTGTTTCCAGGCAAGCAGACCTCAGGGAGATGGGGTAGAACTCCAGGGCCTTGGATGTTCAGAAGGCTGAGAAAGGCAGGGCTGGGGCAGAGGTTCCCAGATCATGACTCTGAGCAGGTCCACCCCAGCCTGAGGCCTCCACTGAGCCCCACCTGCGGCCCCATCGCCAACAATCCCCATCCCCACAGCTCCAGGGAAGGCCAGGCTCTACTCAGTGCTCACCACCAGCTATAATTCTATTTTAACTTCTATTCTAACGTCCTAGAAAGGCAGGCTTTGATGATGAGATCACCAGGTGTGTGGGGGTGGTGGGGGAGGGGCACTTCCCAGAGGGCAGCATGGAGCAGGCCCCCCGGGCAAGAGCAGAGCGGAAGGCTTCTCTCTTCTCCCAGGTCCCAAGATGACAGGATCCCACAGGGAAAGGCTTTCCGAGTGGCTTAAGGTATTTACACACTCCAGACTGTAGGGTGATTAGGTCGAAGTAAACATAACTGCCTGAGGTCACTGGTTGTTTTCCACGAACTAGTGCATCCAGTGGGCTTCCCAGGTGGCGCCAGTTGTAAAGAACCCACCAGCCAATGTAGGAGACAGAGATGCGGGTTTGATCCCTGGGTTGGAAAGATCCCCAGGGAAAGGGCATGGCAACTCACTCCAGTATTCTTGCCTGGGAAATGTAATGGACAGAGGAGCCAGTGGACTATGTCCGTAGGGTCACAAAAAGTTGGACACGGCTGAAATGACTTAGCAGCAGCAGCACCCAGCAGACCCGAGTATTATGTGCTAGTGCTGGACACAGCTGTGTGCAGCCCCTGGGTTTCTTTCATCCTTGTTGAGCATATGTACACTCCTCTGTTCCGGCAGGACGATTGTCCCCACAGCCTCCTGCTCAGGAATCTTTAGACCATCCATTTTCATTAGGCTCATGGTCTCTGAAACCTCCAAGTCTTCTACAGACCTTTAAAAATCCAAGAGCTGAAATGTCTAAGGCAGGGGTCCCTAACCCCTGGGATCTAATGCCTGATGATCTGAGGGGAAACTGATGTAATAATAATAGAAATAAAGTGCACAAAAAATGTAACATGCTTGAATCATCTTGAAAGCATCCACCCACAACTCCAGTCCATGGAAAAACTGTCTTCCACAAAACCAGTCCCTGGTGCTAGAAAGGTTGGAGACCACTGGTCTAAGGGACTCCCCTGGCAGTTCAGCGGTTAAAGCTCTGCATTTCCACTGCAAAGGGCACGGGTTCAATCCCTGGTCAGGGAACTAAAATCCCCCATGCCATGTGGTGTGGCCAAAAAAAGAAGAAAAAAACATCTTAAACCTGAAGAAATAAAGGGAAAAGAGGATCCTTCTTAGAACACAGCTCCATGTCTTCCTGCTCGCCACTTCTGTGGGAAGCATGAACCGCGCCTCGGTGGCACCAGGGCTGGGGGCACAGGCAACCATGCACTAGGCTTGTCTCCCTCCTCCCCCACCCCCACACCAGCAAGCAGGCCAGGGATGGCCCCTCTTGCCTTCTCAGCCAAAGGAAACTCCTTCAAGGGGTTGTAACGGGGACTTGGGTTAGCCCAGCACCATCTCTGGTCCCTCACATGTTAAGATCAAGGAAAGAGCAGGAGCAGGTCAGAAGAAAGCAACACAGCCCAGACACCAGCCTCACCCAGGGAGGGTGGCAGCAGGGGCCCTGGCCATGCCTGGGAGAGCCCAGTCCCATCTCCCTGAGGCCTTCTGGCCATCACGGTCAGCAGCATCACCATCACCATTCTTCAAAAAGCCCTTTCACAGATATGTCATAGCAGCACAGTGAGGTGGGGAAGCGAGAAGCTTTGCCTCTATTGGAAGGAAACCCAGGCTTATGGTGGTTAGGTCATTTGCACATAGTTATACAGCTGGTGAGTGGCAAAGCAAGACCAGGGCTCCCTTGGCTGCACAAGGACTGAAACCCCCAGAACTGCAGGGCTCATCACTTCCGGGGACCTGGGTAAGTGCCTGCACTCCTATCACCAAGAGCAGAGGGAACTATGACTCTGTGATGGTTTTAAAGTCTCTCCATACTCCTTGTTACTCCTCCCTCCAAGAGGTGGAGATGAATTCCCCTCCTCTTGAGGATGGGCTGGACTTAATGACTCACTTCCAACAAACAGAACTAGGCAGAAGTGATGATTTTGTGCTTTCCAAAACCAGGTCCTAAAAGGTGCTGTGGCTTCCCACCTGGCCTCTCTCCCACATCACTCACCCTGGGTGAAGCCTGCTACCATGGGGTAAGGATGCTCAAGCAGCCACCAGAAAGGCACGTGGAACAGAGCTGAGGCCTCCAGCCAAGAGCCACAAGAAGGCCATGTGCAGTCAAGCCTTCAGCCAGCTGTGGCCCTGAATGACACCCAGACCGTAACTCTTGAGAGTCCCTGAGCCAGAGACACCCAATTAAGCTGCTCCCAAATTCTAGCCTGAATTCGCTGTACGATAATACACACTTGCTATTTTAAGGAGTTAACCTCCTCACCCCACCCCACCCCTTGACCCTGCAGCTGAAAGGGAGCCCCAAGGTCAGACACCAGCTCACGGTTAGAGCCTCCTCCCAAAGCAGGTCTCGCACGCTGCAGGGAGGCTGGCTGTGTACTCACCTTTCCGGGTCCTGCAGGTGGAGCAGCAGGTGCACACTGTGGGGATGGGGCATCATCAGTGATACCCCTCCCCTGGACAGGAAGCAGCCCCAGGCCAACAGGGAGGCCCCAGGGAGGTGTGGGCATCCCCATGTGTTCACTATGGGGGTCCCAGGAATGTGGGTCTCTGTAGAGACACCAAGGTGGGAGAGAGGATCACCCTAGATTCTGCTTCCTCACCGGTGCTAGAAAACGCCCTTATCTGGCGCACAGAGGCCAGTCCTTGTGACCTGCAGCCCAAGGGGAGGGAGGGGATGAAGTCCAAGCTTCCTCTGAGAAATAACTCCGACTGCCCCTTCTCTCTCTCTCTCCCAGTTCGGCATGGCCTGCAGAAAACCTGTTCACACTGACCTCTCAATCCCGAAAGGGCTCTGTGTCTGGCATTTGGCCCCAGTGGCTAACTGGCTGCTACCTTACATACTCCACTGGTCTTGGTGTATATCTGGGCCTTGGTATAGTGTGTATGTGTGTGTATGCATGCTCAGCTATGTCTGATTCTTTGTGACCCCATTGACTGTAGCCAGCCAGCTTCCTCTGTCTATGGGATTCTCCAGGCAAGGATACCAAGGTAGGTTGCCATTTCCTTCTCCAGGGGAACTTCCTAACCTAGGGATCCAACCCACATCTCCTGTATTGGCAGGGAGATTCTTTACCATTGAGCCACCTGGGAAGCCCTTGGTGTACAGTAGGTGCTCACTAAATACAGGCTGTCTCCAAGTTCATGGAGGGCAAAGATCATTCTTTCAATTCCCTTTGTACCCTTCCCTGGGTTCAATGCCAGACTTGCAATAAATGATGTCTGACAAAATACTTCCCAGGCCATTTATTCTGCAGGGTGGGCCACAGAAATTGCATGGTGTTATTTTATACCAGTGGGCATGTATATTTTACATAAATTATTACATAATCTCTTATTCCATTTTGTACTTTTTTCACTAGGCCTCATAGTTTCAAACTCTACCTAAATGTGCATTGAAACTGTTGCTTCCAACAGCTGCACACAACTCCCTGGGATGTGCAGCCACTGTGTCCTACCCAGCCTGTCTTCAACAGTGGCCTCTGGTCCAGGACTGGCAAATTATTAATACCTCAACTGCTCTCCTCACAACCCCGAGATGGAGGCCAAATAGGGATTCTGCTGTCTCACCTTCAAAGGCAAAGTCTGAAGCGAACTGGGTTCCTTTCCTGGTCCACGGACAAATCCTCTGATAGGAAGGTTCTGAGATTGAATATAGGCTCGGTGGGAACAAGAATGGTGACTGCTTGGTGACGTTGGCCTCGCTGTGTTGCCATCTCTGCCCAGGCCCAGGGTCACTCAGTCAGGACAGAAGCCCAGACTTGGGGTCATTTCCCAGACCAAACCATTCCTGGTGTCCGAGGCCAGGGCCGGGAAGGGCACACCAGCTGGGCCTCCTTTGGCAGACTCCCACCTAGGCACCCTAACCCTCCCCTCCGGGGTTATGACAACTCCAGAACCTCTGACCTGGGGGCTTCTGCCCTCGACCCAGGCCCTGGGCCATCTTTCACCTGTCTTTCTTTCTGATCTGCCTTTTATTTTAGGCCCAGAACAGCTAGGGCAAAGGCAAACCAATGGTCCCTGTCCTTCTTGCTAGGTCAGCACCCCACTTGCTGGCCCTGAAATTGTGGGTGCCACAGCCAAGGGCAGGCAGGGAGGAGACTGCACTTTGTCGCAGCACAGCAGGCTCTCTGTTCCCCGGGAACTCCACTTGCTCAGTCTGCAGACCTGCAACCAGAATGCTCCCCTGCTTTCTGGGGCATCATGGAGCATGGAGCGGGGCAGGGCCAGGAAGACAAATTGGGCCAGCCCAAGTCCGTTTCCATCAGGTGCTGGCCTGGGAAAGTGTTCAAAGCCCAGGGGATGCCCCCATTGCCTTCTCTTTTATAACTGAAGTACAGTTGACTTACAATATTTAGTTTCAGGTGTATAGCATAGTGATTCAATATTTTTTTTATAGATCATACTCCATATAAAGATGTTATAAGTAACATTGGTAAGACTACCTCGGTGGTCTAGTGGATAAGACTCTGTGCGTCCCCTGCACGGGACACGGATGCAATCCTGGTCAGGGAACTAAGATCCCACATGCCACGTAGAGTGACCAAAAAGGAAAATAAAAATCTCACACAATCCTGGCTATATTCCTGCCCTGTACACCACATCCTTGCCACTTGTTTTATATTCAGCAGTTTGTAGCTCTTAATTCTCCTCACTCATTTCACCCTCCCCCATCTTCTCCTCTGGCTACCACCAGTCTGTTCTCAGTACCTATGAGTCTGTTTCTCTTTCATTACATTAATTTGTTTCATTTTTTAGATTCTACATATAAGCAAATATATACAGTGTTTGTCTTTCTCTGACTTATTTCAAAAAGCATAGTACCCTCCAGGTCCATCCATGTTGCTGCAAATGGCAAAATTTCATTCCTTTTTATGACTGAGCAATATCCATCTCCTTTTAGATCCTACCAGACCTCTCTTTTCCCCAGTTTTGAAGCTGCTGCAAATAATCCGCCAAGGGGAGGAGTAGGCCGGAGGCCTGGATTCTGGCCCTGTGTGGCCTTGGCACAGTATGTGGCCCCTCTGAGCCTACTTCCTCTGCTTAGCTTGCCTCTATAATGACAACAGAGACAGGGAGGGACTGCAGGCCCACCTAGACGCACTTCCTGGCCAAAGCAGGAACTTGGTACATGACTAACTCTGGTTTGGGCCCTTCCAATGTCAGGGATCTCACTACTTCACAAGGCAGCCCATTTTCATTTTAGACACTTTAATATTAAGGTGCTTTTCTAGGTAAGTTAGACAGCAGCAAGAACAGTAATAGCAGCTACTGCTTAGAGTGCCAGGCATGACCCTAAGCACCTTCACATGGCTTATTTCATTTGAATCCTCATGACAACTCTGCACATGGGGCTAGTCATTCTGTGGGTTCAGATAAGGAGTCTCTGGTGCAGAGAGGATAAAGCGCTTGCCCTGGTCACACAGCTGGTAAGCGGCTGCCCCCTCAGAACTCTACCCCGTTGGTTTTAGCTTTGTCCGCTAAGCCTCACAGAATCGGGACCCTTTATCAAATCAAAGCGACAGCTCTCATTTGAGGCTCGGCAGCCCAGAAACTGATCAAGGGTGGAGGTTCACAGGCCTCAAAGCCCAGGAGGTCAGAGGCCCAAGACGCTCAGGGAAACCTGACGGCCAGTGGGCGAGTGGACAGAAGGCACTGACCCGGGAGTTGGGCCACAGGAGAAGGTCAGCGGGCGCAAGCCTGATGACAGCTACCTTCCCTGGGTGTTTGTCTCTTCGTTGGTAAAATCAGAGGGTGAGATTGAGTGATCCCCAAGCTCCCTTCCTGCCTGGCCTTTAGGGATTCCATACTAAGTTCTCCTGGCTCCAGGACAAGGTTCCCCTAACCGAGGTGGATCTTACCCCCTTGGCCGAGCCTCCATCTCCCCAACCCTAGTAGGGCTAAAACATCCCTCTTCCAACAGAAAAGCCACAATCTTCAATCCTAGGTAGAGGGGACATTCCCGAGAGGGAAGAAAACTGGCAGATGCCAGGCCTGGCTCTGGGCTGGTCTCCTTTTCCCGGTGGGGAGCACACGCTGTCCTTCCCAGGGCAGCCAAGAAGCTCCTCTTTCCCATCCACATCTTAGACCTGCAGCTGGGTGGGCCTGGAAGGAGCCCGTGCTCAGGACTCTAAGATGCCCCCTGCAGGCTGCACCTTACAGCACACGACCCAGGTCCAGGTGACCTGGACACCCCTGTTTACACATTTAAGGGCAGGCGAGCCACCTGGCACACGTCACAGCCAGAGATCGCCAGAGTGGCCCCATACCCAGGCTCAATGTCCCATCCAGCAAAAGGGATGGAGGTGGAGATTCAGAACCATGCCCTGCAGCCCGCCCCCTCCCCACCAAACCTCTGCTGGCAGCAGCAGTGCTCAGCCCCGTAACCTCCCCTAGGAACAGTCTGGGGAACGAGAAGTGCTAGCCCGCTCCCTACCCCTCCAGGCCCTGACCCCAGCCTCCACAAACCAGAAACCCATTGATGGGTCAGATGTCGGTGGGTCCCAAATGTGGCTGCACCTTGACAGCATCATGTATCAGGGTCTCATCTTCAACATACTGAATTCCCTGGGGGTGGGCCCAGGACTCTACACATTTAATAATAAGGTCCCATGTCAACTGTGGCTCAGGGACCCCTCTCTACCAGGGCAGACACGGAGGCAGAGGTGTTGTTTCATACAACCCTGGCCTCCGCAGGAATTAGATCTCAGGGCTAGTGTAGCCTTGGCACGCGGTGGCCCAGGGTGAGGTTTATGGGCGGGGAGGGGACGAGATGGTAGAATGAGAGGACAGGAAATACCATGTCAAGAAAAGGGACCACGGGAGCCATAAGCCCTGGGTGTGGGGAGGAGACTCAGGTGCTCATGACAGGTGAGCCCTCCTGGGAGCATGTGGACAGAGAGGAAGGAAAGAGAGAAAGCTGCCTTGGCCAAGGACAGCTGGGCCAGTCCCCTCTAGGCTTGGTCTATGTACCACGATTCAACTACCTTCAACACCCTCCCAACCCAGATAATCAGATGGAGGAGGCAGGACCCTTGGTGTAGGTGACTTAACTCTTCCCCCATCAGAGTTCCCAAGGCCAACTTCCCATCCTGGCCTGAGTGGTACTGAGTCCCTTGGCTGACGTGAATAGTCTGATGGGCATCTGTGTGAGTGGTGAGTCCTTGGGGAAAGGGTCCTAGGGTGGCCTGGGCCTCTCACTAGGAAAGCAAGGCCTAAGAGGTGGGAAAGAAGGGAAGTGAAGTGACACATACCTGAGCTGCCAGCGCTCTCAGAAGCACTCCTGGACATCTTAGGCTGGCCGTGCTTGCCGCTGGCCCGCCCAGGGCCCGGTGGAGGGGGGCCCGAGGGAGCAGGGGCGCCGTCTCCCCTGATGGTGGAGAGATCTTGCATGCTGAAGCTCCGGAGTCGCTCTGATAAGGCACCTTGTCCCTGGACGCAACACAGGAGGGACACCCATCAGAGGCCTGCCCCAAGGGCCAGGGGCAGCCACAGGGGACACACACAGGAGGGACACCCGTCAGAGGCCTGCCCCACAGGCCAGGGGCAGCTGCGGGGGACACACACAGGAGGGACACCCATCAGAGGCCTGCCCCACAGGCCAGGGGCAGCCGCAGGGAACACACACAGGAGGGACACCCGTCAGAGGCCTGCCCCACAGGCCAGGGGCAGCTGTAGGGGACACACACAGGAGGGACACCCATCGGGGACACACACAGGAGGGCCTCCCATCAGAGGCCTGCCCCACAGGCCAGGGGCAGTCGCGGGGGACACACACAGGAGGGACACCCATCGGGGACACACACAGGAGGGACACCCCTCAGAGGCCTGTCCCACAGGCCAGGGGCAGCCGTGGAGGACACACACAGGAGGGCCACCCCTCAGAGGCCTGCCCTGCAGGCCAGGGGCAGCCGCAGGGGACACACACAGGAGGAACACTCCTCAGAGGCCTGTCCCACGGGCCAGGGGCAGCCACGGGGGACACACACAGGAGGAACACCCATCGGGGACACACACAGGAGGGACACCCGTCAGAGGCCTGCCCCACAGGCCAAGGGCAGGCAGCCGCGGGGGCCTCTGACAGTCAGCACAGTAGAGACCAAGCCCCTGGAAGGACTCTGCACAGGGCAGCTGCCCTGCGTACTTGTGAGAAACACAGAGGGAGACCAGGCCCAGAATGTCCCAGGGCCTCTTATAGGCTCAGCCATTGTTTCTCTGCCTCCCGACTCTCCTCTCCTTCAGACGCCCCCACAATAAAGCAGGGCCTCAGCCAGACCCAGGGTGGAGGAAACGACCGTTGCCTTCAGTCCCTACTCTCCAGGGTTTGGCTGTGGCTTCTCCAGCTTTACATAAGTAAAAATTCTTATATAGCTACATTTTTCTCAGTCCTCAGGACACAGGAATCTGGCCAGAAGATCAGAATTTAATTATCTAACAATCTTAATAATGTGCTCAATCCTTAGTCTTTTCAAAGGAAATCAAATGCAGACAATATTTTTTAAATGTATACAACAGCAATTTCTTTCATCTACTCGTGTGACTGTCCATGAGTCACACTGACTGCCACTGGTGCATCTGAGCTTCATAAAATAGGCAAAGGTAATGAATCAGGAAGGAAAAAGATGATATTAAAAAAATAATAACATACATGCAACAAAACCCTGCTGACTGTAACGATTTTTGTCTTTCTTGCTCAAGTCGCTTCAGTTGTATCTGACTCTTTGCCACACTGTGGACCACAGTCTGCCAGGCTCCTCTGTCCATGGAATTCTCCAGGCAAGAATACTGGAGTGGGTTGCCATGCCCTCCTTCCAGGGATCTTCCCAACCCAGGGATCGAGCCTACCTCTCCTGTGTCTTCTGCATCACAGGTGGATTCTTTACCACTGAGCCACTGGGAAAGCCCTTTAATGTCCTGAGGGAGCCACAGACATCATCTCAGGCAGAAACTGCTCTTTTGTTTAGGAAAGCAAGATCGGCCCATTGTACTTAGGAAAGGGAAGGGCCTTGTCATCTGGATGAGAGAATCTGTCATTGTGGAAAGGGTTGTAAGGCAGGCACAGGGACGATGGGGTTGTCTTGGGTGCACTTTGGGGACTGGAGGACAGACTCCTGTTTGCAGAAAAGGAAACCTGCAGTGGGAGGGGCTGGTAGGAGACTGGGGTTATTGAGGATTGGGTTGGGACCTGGAATAAGACGTGACAGGCAGACTTCCCTGGTGGTTCAGTGATTAAGAATCTGCCTTGTAATGCAGGGGATGTGGGTTCCATCTCTGGTGGGGGAACTAAGATTCTATACACTACGGGGCAACTAAGCCCCCACAACAGCAACTAGTCTAGAGAGTCCATGTGCCACAAAGAAAGATCCCGTGTGATGCATGTCTCCTGGAAACTAACAATAACACAAAGAAAACTATTTAAGTAATCAAATACACAATTAGAATATGAAATCCAGGCAAAGGGTATTTAAAGGGGAAAAGGTGGGCTTTCCACATAGCTCTAGTGGTAAACAACCCACCTGCCATTGCAGGAGACATAAGACATATGGGTTTGATCTGGGTTGGGAAGATCCGCTGGAGGAGGGCATGGCAACCCACTGGAGTATCTTTGCTTGGAGAATCCCATGGACAAAGGAGTCTGGTGGGCTATGGTCCAAGATTTGTAAAGAGTCGGACATGACTGAAACAACTTAGCACACAAGCATGTAACCAGGCAGAAATTGTCCTGGTTGCCTCAGATATTGCCCTGGGACGATGGTGGGCAAGGGGTTTGAGGCTTAACCTACCAGATATGACAGCTGGGTAGTCTTTGCCAAGAAAATGAGGACAGAACTGGCTGCCCAATATAAACCCCTCCAAATCCATCAGTCAATGACCCATGATATTTCTACTCAGAAACGTTCATGATGACATTTAGAATTTAGAAGAAATGAGACTAAAGAACAAAAACTGATCCTGAAAAGAGGGAGGAAATATTCTGATAATTATAATGGAGTAATTCAATATGAGGCTAACATTCAGGAAAACTACTTATAAATTTGCTCTTTCATTCATTCTTCCATTTATTCCTTTATCTATTTCCCAAAGATTTATCAAGGATTGGCTGCGGGCAAGACACCGTACTAGGTGCTACTACTGCTACTACTACTAAGCCGCTTCAGTCGTGTCCGACTCTGTGCGACCCCACAGATGGTAGCCCGCCAGGCTCCCCCGTCCCTGGGATTCTCCAGGCAAGAACACTGGAGTGGGTTGCCATTTCCTTCTCCAGTTTTCCTTTAAAACTGGAGGAAGTTACAGTCCAGTACACATAGGCAAAGTGGTATCCGACTCTTTGTGACCCCATGGACTGTAGCCCACCAGGCTCCTCTGTCCATGGAATTCTCTAGGCAAGAATACTGGAGTAGGTTGCCATTCCCTTCTCCAACTAGGTGTTACTAGAAAGTACCAAAAATATAGCTCGATTTCTGACAAAATGTAAAAAGACAAATGGACAAATAACCATTCAGAAGTGCCATACCAAAAGTTACAGAAAATGAAGATTAAGAGAAATAGAGAATGGACATATGAACACAGCGGGGGAAGGGGAGGGTGGGACAAATTGGGAGATTAGGATTGCCGTATATACACTGCTGCTGCTGCTAAGTCGCTTCAGTCATGTCTGACTCTGTGCCACCCCATAGACGGCAGCCCACCAGGCTCCCCTGTCCCTGGGATTCTCCAGGCAAGAACACTGGAGTGGGTTGCCATTTCCTTCGCCAATGCAATACCATGTGTATATTCCCTGGGAACTCAGACGGTAAAGAATCTGCCCGCAATGCAGGAGACCCAGGTTTGATCCCCGGGTCGGGAGGATCCCCTGGAAAAGGTAATGGCTACCCACTCCAGTATTCTTGCCTGGAGCATCCCATGGACAGAGGAGGCTGGTGGGCTACAGTCCATGTGGTCCCAAAGAATTGGACACAACTGTGTAACTGACACTACATGTGTAAAGTAAATAGCTAGTGGGGACCTGCTGTATGGCAGAGGGGGCTCAGTTTGGAGCTCTGTGACAACCTAGAGGGGTGGGATCGGGGTTGAGTGGAAAGGAGGTGCAAGAAGGAAGGCATATATGTATTCATGTAGCTGATTCACTTCGTCGTACAGCAGACACATAACATTGTAGAACAATTATATTCCAATAATAAATAAACAAACCACAGCTCTAGAGTCAGACCTGGATTCAGTCCTATCACTTACAGCTGGGTGACCTCAACCTGTCATCTGTAGAAGAGCATCTATGTGGCAGGAGGGTGGGGAGGAATAAATGGGATGATGGCATAAACTGTCCATGACAGAGCCCATTGTGTAGTAAGTGGTCCCAAAATGTCAACTATGAGGATGGTAACATATTACTCTAGCTACCTGAGACATACAAGTTGCTGCTGAAATAAAAAACAGAAAGATCAGGGACTTCCCTGGTGCTACAGTGGTTAAGATTCTATGCTTCTGATACAGGGAGTGTGGGTTCGATCCCTGGTCGGGGAACTAAAATCCCACATGCACCTATCTTACTATGCATGGCCATGTGATGCAGTTCTGGACAACGGGAGGTAAAGGGAAACCTGCTAAGGGATTTCTGGGAGAGATACTTCCTCTGTCTGACATGCAGAAGGAGAAAGGCCTGACCCTGCTTCCTGCTTTCTGCCTTTGAGTGTGGGAACTGCTACCTTGTGACAAAAAGACTCACCAAGACATTCACCTGGAGCCTTGGCATCACTAAGACACCGAGATACTGACGGTGTCTGCTTACTCCTAGATTTCTTGTGAATGGCGTTCATCAACTATAAGACATATTTTTTTTCACCTCTGAAATTAGGGTGAGTCATACGATTGCGTGCCTTATTCTTGTCGTCACTGCTTACACATGAACGCACTCGGTCGTCATTCCCGAAGGTAGGACCAGACAAAGGAAACTCGAGACTGTTCACTGTTAACAAACCAAGACCTACTGGAAGAAGGATTATGAGCCCAGGTTGTTTAAAACGCAGTCCATTGGCACCTTCTAGTAAGATGCAGAAAGTGGCAGAATGGGAAACAGCAACATGGATGAAAAATCTCAGAGACAAAATATCTGCATCACTAGCACTCAGGAGAGCATACAAAGTGATGCGGCTTCATCATGTATGGATACTGATAAGTGATCCAAAGGAATCTTAGAAAGACTTCAACCAATTTATTGTGTCTATAGCTTCCCTTTACCGCATGTATGCAAGTGACACACAGAAAAAATCTAAAGACTCCAAAAGAGTCACTTTAATAAGTAGAAGTAGAGGAGTTCTTCGGTGTGTGTGTGTGGGTCAGTTACTCAGTCATGTCCGACTCTTTGCAACCCCATGGACTGTAGCCTGCCAGGCTCCTCTGTCCACGGGATTCTCTAGGCAGGAATACTGGAGTGGGTTGCCATGCTCTTCCCCAGGGATCTTCCCAACCCAGGGATCAAACCCAGGTCTCCCGCATTGTGGGCAGATTCTTTACTGAATGAGCCACCCAGGAGGCCCCAGTTATACCATGTTAATGGCCAAATAATTACATTTGTGACAGTGCCTGCTGAAAGGTTACAGGGTTTCTTTTATTTATTGATTTTTAAAATATTTATTTATTTGTTATTTTTGGCTGCATTGGGTCTTAGTGACAGCTCGTGAACTTCTCTCTAGTTGTGGGACAGGGACTTAGTTACCCCGTGGCACACGTGATCTTAGTTCCCCCACCAAGAACTGAACTCGAGTTCTCTGCCTTGGAAGGTGGACTCTTAACCACTGGACCACTTAACCACAGGTAAGTCCCATTACAGGATTTCTTTTAAAACAACTGTGTCAGGGTTCCCCAGTGGTTCAGTGGTTAAGAATCCACCTTGCAATGCAAGGGACACTGGTTCGATCCCTGGTCCAGGAAGATCCCACATGCCTCAGAGCAACTAAGACTCTGTGCCACAGCTACTGAGCCCACGCACTGCAGTGACTGAAGTCTGTGTACCTAGAGCCCGTGCTCAGCAATAAGGAGCCCACACACAACAAATGAAGAGTAGCTACAAGTGAAGAGTAGCCCCCACGCACCACAACTACAGAAAGCCCAAGTACAGCAATGAAGACCCACTGCAGCCAAAAAATAAAATAAATGAACCTTAAAAAAATAAAAAATAAAAAACAGTTCCAGAGGAGGGTGGGAGCAGAGGAGTAAGACTGACTTTTCACCTGCTTCCCTCTTCTGTACTTTTAGAATTGTGTATCACCTTTAACACAATAAATCATTACAGTTGCATTTCCAGTAACACCCACAGCACTCCCCCATGACCACCCTGCGGACCCCAGTCTGCAAATATGAGGCTTGCATGGTGCTGACAAATGCCATCTAGACCGAAAAAATAACATAGGATTGTTTAAAACAAATGAGAAAAGAGGAGGAAGAAGTGGTATCTCCAGAAATTGCCATGTACTCATTCTCCAGCCTTGAGAGCCTGGTCTCCACTCTGCTTGGGGAACCCCGACCCACCAACTTGGTCCTGCTCAGCCTTGCAGCCTCACTGGGAAGTTAAAGGGTTGAGTAAGATTCCCTTCTGGAATTCTCAACTGGAAAATTTTAACTTCGAGACTCTATGGCCTTCTCCTCTACAGTTGATTATGTGGCTCAGATCGCAACCCTAAGACTTTCCAGAGTAATTTGAAAATCTCTAGAATAAATGTTGGGCCTCCCAAGGTAATTCTGAGGAAAGGTAAATAAAATTCTGGTGTGTGTGTCTTTAAATTCTTGTATCAGTTTCCTTCCCAGCCAACACCAGGTTTAGAAGATGAACCATAGGAAAGGCTGGGAAGTCTGGAGCCCTTTCATGAGCCAAGGTCGGCTACTTCAGGCACACTGTGAGCACTTGTCCCGGACACTGCAAGTCTGCGCTGCCTTCAGCATCTCGCCCCTGGAAGAACCTTCCCATGGCCCAGTATCACAGGAGCAGAAAGGGAGACGGAGTCGGCCTTCCATGAAAACGAGTCTCCTATTTGTATTCTGTACCACTTTGAGCTCTTTATTTCCCACCACATTACAAGCATGGTCTACCCAGTCTTGTTGCAGCTGCTTGTTTATATGCTGTTTGAACAGATTCAATCTTGCTTTTTTTCCTGGCACATCGATACCACATGGCCCAGTGGCTCTCTCAGTTCTTTAAAATACCAGAAATCCCACAGAAGTATCTTGGGGACAAGGAAGGGAAACTTATTAACGATTAAAAAATTTTTTTCCTGGCTAAAACCCAGAAAACTGAACTTTAAGAGGTAAACCATGTCACTGAATTTTCTATTAATCTGATATCTTTATTTTTCTGTGTGTGTTCCAATTTTATTGATGTATTTTTTTCATTTGTATTTTAAAATTTATTTTATTTGACTGTGTCTGATCTCATTTGCGGCACATGGGATCTTCCTTGCATCATTCTGGATCTACTACTGCAGCGCTCAAACTCTAGCTGTGGTGCATGGGCTTAGTTGCCCTGTGGCCTGTGGGATCTTAGTTATCCAATCAGGGATCGAACCCAAGTCCCCTGCATTGCAAGGTGGATTCTTAACCACTGGACCACCAGGGAAGTCCCTCCATTTGTACTTCATTACTATATTTTTCTAATTTTATAGATGGATTCAAGATATAAACCTTAGAGGCTTATAAGTACTTTCACATACAAATTTATACTTAACATGTATTGT
The DNA here is from genome assembly GCA_006410875.1 of Neotragus pygmaeus. NCBI lineage: Eukaryota > Metazoa > Chordata > Mammalia > Artiodactyla > Bovidae > Neotragus > Neotragus pygmaeus. Next base: position 1,388,700 of record SJYV01006106.1, on the reverse strand, counting down.
AAAAATTTTTTTAATTTTAAAAGATTTTTTAATAATTATTTTTTATTGGAGTATAAATGATTTACAGTGTTGGGAATCTGAGATCTTTAATTCCTAATTCTTCCCCTAATTTGTAAGAAATAAGAAATCCATATAGCAAACACACACCAAATTCTCTTTGTCTTAATGCTTTTCTTAATTGGGAGAGCAAGTGTGTTTCTGGGAAAACCCACCAGACCTCTACTAATGTGATACTCGAAGTAAAAAATTTACCACTAATAGAATACCTGCCATTAGGGCCCACAGAGCCCCGATTCAACACAGTCACTAAGTCTGGCTGCAAGCCCCTGAGGAGGTCCTCTTTTCCAAAGGGACACAGTGGGGAAGGGACACCAGGAATCTCACTGGGGGTTTCAGCAGGGCATAAAGTTTAGCACACCTCACCTCACACCGTATATAAGGCCTGTGACTGATGACAATGAGAATAAAGTCAGAAGGCTTCAGTGAGTGAGTCGGTTGATAACAAAGCCATCAGCAGTAGCCACAATTCCCACCGGCGATTCAAAGAGCATGAGTGCTTCCTTCCAGATTCCCACGGGGTACCCACCTCACTGGCACAGCTAGCCTCTACAGCTACACATGCTCCACACCAAGCCCGAGCAGGCTCCTTCTCAGCATGCTTGATGAAGGCAGGGGCCTCCGTTTCTGCCACAGAAGTGGGTTAACAAACAAAAGAGAAAGAATCCTTCCCACCATTGCATCAATGGTAGCATCAATCATCAAACCCAATTCACTCTCCAGGCATGAAACAAACAAACAAAGACAAATAAGTTAATCGCATGTTAGATGCCACCACATTAACACAATAAGAGGCTCTGGGAGGAGGCTGACCCCGGCTCTGGTATTAACGCACATGTACACACACGGGTGTCGGCAGGAGAGACACCGGGCTTGGATCCAGACCATGGGCTGGTAGGCAGAGGTGGCTACTGGCCTCTCTCCCCAACTGGATCAGTTCGAAGTTAGTCACACCTCTCAACGGGGTTACCTGCCCTTCTCTGAGGTCCAAAGAGGAGATAAAAGGAAAAAGTCGAGCCACCTGATAAACGGGAAAAGAAAAAAAAGCCATGGGCACCGAGCCTATGAAATGGGTTGAAGGGCACCATTCTGTTGCCCTGGCCTCAGACTCTCACTCATTCACTCATATTACTTCATTCACCACCAGTGCTGATACTGTTCCTGAAGCTCTGAGGAAAGCCCAGTGGAGGAAAACAGATGGACATGAATCATGACACAGTTCCTGCTTCCACTGTTCTTGCCTGGAGAATCTCATGGACAGAGGAGCCTGGCAAGCTACAGTCCATGGGGTCACAAAGAGTCAGACACAATTGAGCAACTAACACTTCCCTGCTTCTAAGGGCCTCACAGTCTGGCCAGGCATCAAGACACAAACGCAAACAAGACAGCAAAGGACAGATGACAAAACACGTGACAGACGTTCAAGGCCCAGAGAGAAAGAGAGCAGTGTTGGCAGGGACGCCAGAGAGGCTTCGTACAAGAGTCCAAACTGGAGTTAGAGATGAGGGCTGCACCATCAGAAAGGGAGAGGAGGGATACTGCGGCTGGAGAGTTGTTGGAGCCAAGGCGTCAGAGAGGAAAATCTGGATTTGGGACACTGAGATTGAACCAATCAGTGAAGGGGCTCAGGTGCCTGGTGAGCAGCAGGAGGTAAGTCTGGAAAAACTGTACTTTGTCTAAACCTGGACTTCGATGAGAGTGCCACTGACGGTTTCTGAGTGGTGACCCAAGTGAATAAAGCGGGACTTTAGGGTCACTTCCATGGTGGCTCAGATGGTAAAGAATCTGCCTGCAATGCAGGAGACACGAGTTTGATCCCTGGGTTGGAAAGATCCCCTGGAGAAGGGAATGGCAACCCACTCCAGTATTCTTGCCTGGAGAATCCCATGGACAGAGGAGCCTGGTAGGCTATAGTCCAAGGGGTCACAAAGAGTCAGACATGGCTGAGTGACTGACCCTTGAGAGTCGTGAGAACATTCCAGATATACTGTGTGGCCCACAGGGAGAACGGCCCCTGGTGTGTGCCCTGGCTTTCTTTCTCAAGTTGGAGCCAGGCACATGGATGTCTGCAGGGAAGACTGAAGGGCGGGACTTCCCTGGTGGTCCAGTGGTTAAGACTCCAAGCTTCTAAAGCTGGGGCTGCAGGTTCCATCCCTGGTCTGGTAGCTAAGATCCCACATACCTCATGGCCAAAAAACCAAAACATAAAACAGAAACATTCTGTAACAAATTGTACAGAAATATTGTAACAAACTCAATAAAAACTTTAAAAAATGGTCCACATTAAAAAAAATAAAAAAAGAAGTAGAAGTGCCCTTACTGGGAGATGAAGTGCAAAAATGAACATTAACTGGTGAGGGAAGGCTGGTTTGGAACACTGGCTGGATCTGAGGTGTCCACAGTAGCTGCTGGGGAGGTGAGAAGCAGGATGGGAAATGAGGACATTATGCAGGATGATGACAGTGCATGAATGCGCGGGGTCCCTGTAAACCAGAGCTGGGCCTGGTCCTCTGAGCCAGGCCAGCACTCAGGTGATGGGCTTTTAGGGTCCCCAGGAAGGACTCCAGTTGTCCCAGCCCTCACATGCAGAAGGCCACCATTGAGACCCAGCCAGAAGCCCTGTCTGGTCCTTGGAGAGACCGGACCCTGAGGGAGCTTTGTGTGAGGCAGATCCCTGTTCTAGGATCTAATTTCTTTTTATTTAAGTATAGTTGATTTGCAATGTTATATTAGGACATTGTGGTGCTGGAGAAGACTCTTGAAGTCCCTTGGACAGCAAGGAGATTAAACCAGTCCACCCTAAAGGAAATCAATCCTGAATATTCATTGGAAGGACTGATGCTGAAGCTCTAATATGTTGGTCACTTGATGGGAAGAGCCGACTCATTGGAAAAGACTCTGATGCTGGGGAAGACTGAGGGAAGGAGGAGAAAGGGGCAACATAGGATGAAATGGTTGAATGGCATCATTGACTCAACAGACATGAGTTTGAGCAAACTCCGGGAGATAGTGAAGGACAGGGACAGCCTGGTGTGCTGCAGTCCATGAGGTCACAGACTTGAACACGACTTAAATGAATGAAAAACCAATTGGGACACAGTGATAAAGCTTTAGAGAATCTATCTTCAGCATCTTTTTAAATTTTTAATTAATTCATTCATCTTTGGCTGAGCTGGGTCATCACTGCTGCACCCGGGCTTTCTCTAGCTGTGGCTAGTCAGGGCTGCTCTCGAGTTGTGGAACTCAGGCTTCTTACTGTGGTGGCCTCTCTTGTTGCAGAGCACAGGCTCTATGCACATGATCTTCAGTAGTGGCGGCATGCAGGCCCAGTTGCCTTGCAGTATGTGGGATCCCCCTGGACCAAGGATTTGAACCCATGTCCCCACATTGGTTGGTGAACTCTTAACCACTGGACCACCAGAAAAGTCCCTATCTTTAGTATCTTAAGGTAACTTGTGACCCATTGCCCAGCATTTAAGTGTGGCCCAAGCCTTGCCTGAAGAGCTGACAGACAACCTTAAAAGTACTCAGGGTTGGTTCTAGAATTCTCAGTGGCAGACTGGCATCTCTCAGGCCCTCACCGCTGGGTCCTCCTGGCTAGGGGGTGAGATCTAAGCAGAACGTGGTTAAGGAAGCATTGGTCTGGTGTGTGTGGAGGGGCGGGGGCTGTGGGGGTGTCTGGAGTGATGCAGGAACAAGCAACTGGCAACTAGAGTCTCACTCTCAGGCTCGTTAGGCCTCTATCAGCTGTGTGGCCTCGGCAGCTGCTCGGCACTAGGGTCTCTGTGTCCTCCCTGTGCAGTGAGGGGCTATGGACGGCGGCATCTAAGGCTCCTGTTCTAGTCACTCACAGGGTGACATTCTTCTCTCTCTCTCTCTCGGTGGGGGAGTGGGGGCAGGGGCTCATGTGTTATACAGAAGCAGCTGCCCAGGCACTGCCTGCCTCGAGGCTAAATAGGTGGCAGAAGTTGAGCCCAGAGTGAAGAGGGACCTGAAGCCCAGGGAGGGGGCGTGTCTTTTGCAGAGCCACACAGCACAGGCAAGGTGGACGGAGCACAGGCAATGCCCAGCTGTGCCCAGAGGAAAGACGGGATTGGAAATCACGTTGTGATGCCAGCATCAGACTTGTTTCTTTTATTTGGTTCATCAGTGAGTGAAGATCATGATCAACCTCGGGGTATAAAGGGACACAGGAAGAGGGACCCACAGGCAGCCTCCGCATGAGCTCTGCATCTGGGAAGTCTCTGTGGACATCACTTCCAAACTATTTTGCAGCAGAAACCATCATCATGCCATTTTGCAAGTGAAGAGACTGAGGCTCACAGAGATGCGATAGCAAATGGAGGAACTGAGCTTTGTTGGTTTGTGTTTTTTTTTTTTTGCCTCACAGCATGTGGGATATTAGTCCCCTGGCCAGGGATCGAACCCACACTCGCTGTATCAGAAAGAAGCAAGAAATCTTAACCACTGGACCACAAGCAAAGTCTTGGAGCTGGGATTTCCAACCCAGGTCTGCTTATTTTCAAAGCCCACATTTGATTCTAAGCATTGCTCTTCTGGCTGTGACAGCTAAAAGTAGGTACAACCACCCTTCGTTCCTTTACTATTTACTGTGTAACTAGTAGGATGCAGACAAGACATGGCTATAGACGACAGCAAGAGGGCCACTGGGGACCGTGAGGTTTCACCAGGAATCCGAGGCGGCAGCTGTGGAGGATGTGGCTCTTGATTTTGAAGGGTGGACAGGATTTCAAACGGTTGGGAACAGAGGCAGATGAAGAATCAGCATCAGAAGAGGTAGGAAAGAGAAAACTCTAGAAATAGCATGTTAGTCAGTCAGCCATGTCCGACTCTTTACAACTCCATGAACTGTAGCCCGCCAGACTCCTCTGTCCATGGAATTCTCCAAGCAAGAACACTAGAATGGGTAGCCATTCCCTTCTCCAGGGGATCTTCCCAACCCAGGGATCAAACCTAGATCTCCCATATTGTAGGCAGGTTCTTTACCATCTGAGCCACCAGGGANTCATTTATTTTAATGGTTTCTGCATCTATTATTTCCCTTAGTGTCTCAGTGATAAAGAATCCACCTGCCAATGCAGGAGACACAGGAGATGTGGGTTTGATCCCTGGACTGGAAAGAGCCTCTGGAGAAGGAAACGGCAACTCACTCCAATATTCTTGCCTGGGAAATCCCATGTACAGAGGAGCATGGCAGGTTACAGTAGGATATGACTTAGCAACTTAGCGTGCATGAAAGCAATAGAAATGAATATACCAAGCCACCTATAGTAAAAAAGTTGGCTTAAAGCTCAACATTCAGAAAACTAAGACCATGGCATCTGGTCACATCAATTCATGGCAACTAGATGGAGAAACACTGGAAACAGTGACAGATTTATTATTGTATGAAATCTTAACAAAACCATGGAACAATCCACTGAAAACAAATCAGGTTCAGAGATGTTAAACAAAAAATAATTTAATAGACAGTGACATGATCTTAAAAGTAGCTTAAATTTCTTTTCAAGAGGTATAAGTTGTAATTCCTCCTTGTATACTTAGATATTGTTGACTCCTTCCTGCAATTTCTCCCTATCTTATTTTTTCCATCTCTGACATTAGACAAATCTACATTTTCATTTCAAGGATGTATGTGAAGCAACACTTTGAAGCAAAACACAAAAGGCATGAAACAATTTATTATGTCTATTCTCAGTAACACACTTATCAACTGATAGCATTAAGTATAAAAATAGCAGGTATTTCATTTGTAGCATACATTTTATCATTGATCAATAAAGCAAATGTACTAGAAATTTATTATATTCCAGTCTCTGTTGTAGCTATCCAGGCACAAATTCAAGTCTTTTCATCTCTTTAGGCTTCAACTTTCCTGTTTATATTAGGTTTTTAAAATTTTATTATTTTTATCTTTAAAATTTATTATTTTTATTTTTTGTCCTTGCTGAGTCTTGGCTGCTGCTCAGGCTCTTCTCTAGTTGCAGTCAGCGGGGGCTACTCTAGTTGTGGTGTGTGGGCTTCTCACTGCAGGGGCGTCTCTTGTTGCAGAACACAAGCTCTAGGGCGAGCAGGCTTCAATAATTGCGGCACGCGAGCTCAGTAATTGTGGCTCCTGGGCTTGAGAGCACAAGCTCAGTAGTTATGGTGCATGGCCTTAGCTGCTCCTCAGAATATAGGATCCTCCCAGACCAGGGATCAAACCTGTGTCTCCTGCACTGGCAGGCAGATTCTTTACTACTGAGCCAGCAGGGAAGCCCTGTACTAAGTTTTTAAAGTATTTTTTAGTAGTATATATAAAAGTTCCATCTACAAAAGGACAGGTGCTGAGCCTGATGAAAAGAAAGAAATTCAGTTTGGGGAGTTGAATTATGAGTGAATTTTTTTCTGTCTTTTGTTTCAATGTATGGAAATGTTTTACAATAATAGTGATGAATAATATCCTTTTGAGAATTTTACCAGGTCATAAAAATAGACTTAAAAGAGAAAGATTAGAAGGAACAATTTTCAGGTAGGGGGCAAATAAGTCAATCAAGAGTCTCCTTTAATAAAATCATATGTCTTTTTAAAAAAAAATCACTTAAAATTTTTTTTTTTCACTCACTGGAAGGAGGGAAAGGCAGAACAACACAAATTACCTTTTCTTTTGAAGACAGTGTGGGATGTACAAACTTCCTGTAGAGGAGGCTGGAGCCTTTTGTGTAGGGAGACAGCAGCCAGGCTACAAATGCTATTTTTAGTTCATAATAGAATGGAAACCTGGAGAGAGATGAGAAACATACACATTCCATTAGGTTTCCAGCAACTCTGCCCTGAGCCTATGAAATACAGAACCTGGGAGCACAGATAGCTTTCCTGCCCGCACATAGCGCGGTCCTCGGATTCCCATGAATGTGTGTGCACACACGCACATCCGAGGTACAAGTCCGGGGACTCTTTTGAAAACCAGTTCCTTTTCTGTGTGTGTGTGACCTCAATATGAGGCTTGTACGATCTTAGTTCCATGACCAGGAATTGAACCCAGGCACCTAGCAGTGAAAGCACAGAGTCCTATCTATGGGACCACCAGGGAGTTCGCAAAGAAAATTCACATTTTCTTTTGTTGTCAAACAAGCTAGGGACCTAGGGTCTCTCAGCAGTCACTCTATGACTGAGCCTGACAACTGGCGCTTTCTGCCAGGCTCCGTTCACTTCGGCTAGAGCTGGAGCTCCTGCAGGCCCAGATGCCACATCCACCCTCGCCCGAGTTCCCAGTCATTCACTCTTTCCTGGAGGCCAAGAAGGGACAAACACCTGGAGGATTCACAGCAAGGAAGAGCTGACAAAGAATCTCCACTTAGAATGAAAGCCTCCGTTCTTTGGCTGTCTTCTTAGTCCCCAAACAGACTGGGCAGGAGCCCAGCTCTCACAGGAAAAAGGATGCTACTTACCCTGCTCAAACCAACAGCATGCTTGGGGGAGGGGGGCAGGGAATAGAATATAAATAGTAAAATACAGGAAAGCCTGGTGTGCTGCAGTCCATGGGGTCGCAAAGAGTTGGACATGACTAAGCAACTGAACAAGTACAATATATATAACTGCTTTATATACATATACTTAAATATACTTATATATATACATATAAGTGTATATATACCCCCTGAGAATCCCTTGGACAACAAGGAGATCAAACCAGCCCATCCTAAAGGAAATCAGTCCTGAATATTCATTGGAAGGACTGATGGTGAAACTGAAACTCCAATATTTTGGCCACCTGATGCGAAGAACTGACTCATTAGAAAAGACCCTGATGCTGGGAAAGATTGAAGGCAGGGGGAGAAGGGGACGACAGAGGATGAGATGATTGAATGGCATCACTGACTTGATGGACATGAGCTGGAGTAAGCTCTGGGAGTTGATTATTGACTGGGAAGCCTGGCGTGCTACAGTCCATAGGATCGCAAAGAGTCGGACACAACTGAGCGACTGAACTGAACATATATATATAGTCTCAGGTGTACAGCAAAGTGATTCAGCTGTACACCGGACACTAGCACATCACTGTGAATCACCTGTGCGTGCATGCTAAGTCATTTCAGTCACGTCCGATTCTTTGCCACCCCATGTAGCCTGCCAGGCTCCTGTTTCCATGGGGTTCCCTAGGCAAGAATACTGGAGTGGGTTCCCATGCCCTCCTCCAAGGGATCTTCCTGACCAAGGGTCAAACCCTTGTCTCATATATCTCCTGCTTTGGCAGGTGGGTTCTTTACCACTATTGCCACCTATACTTCAATAGAAAAAAAACTAAAATTTAAAAACCAACAGCAGGCAAAAAGGTTTTGATCATTTTGGTGCCAAAAGAAAGAAGAGTTCAAGGTACAGATAAAAGAAAACTCTGAAGTGTAAAGTCCTGGGTACTATTCACTGGTGTATCCCATAAACACTTTCCCAGGACCCATATGTGGCAGTTGGTGCTGGGCACCAAGATGACACTGGGGAACAGAGGACCTGAGCCCTGTTCTCTTGGAGCTTCCAGTCCAGCAGGAAACACAGACAAGGTTCTGGCATCCTCAGAACCGACCGTCCAGTCAAGGAAACCGAGGTTGCTCAAATCAAGACAATTAGTGTAGAATAACATCCTGAGACAAGCGCCATCAAAGGTCTCTGTTAACCCATGTGGTACTTCTGCACGTGTGAGAAAAAGCCCAACCCTTCGACTGGATGCAGTCCTGTGAGCATATGACTTGCAAACAGGGCTCCATCTGAATTTCAGCTCCACTGGCCAGGTATCTTGTGCTATGAACAACCTGTGCAACCATACTTGGCAGGTCAAATGGGTATTGCTGCTGCTGCTGCTGCTGCTAAGTCGCTTCAGTCATGTCCGACTCTGTGCGACCCCACAGATGGCAGCCCATTGGGCTCTGTCATCCCTGGGATTCTCCAAGCAAGAGCACTGGAGTGGGTTGCCATTTCCTTATCCAATGCATGAAAGTGAAAAGTGAAAGTGAAGTCGCTCAGTCTGTCTGACTCAGCGACCCCATGGACTGCAGCCTACCAGGCTCCTCCATCCATGGGACTTTCCAGGCAAAAGTACTGGAGTGGGATGCCATTGCCTTCTCCGCAAACGGGTATTAACCAGGTCTTTTTATTTTTTGTATTCTGCTGCTTTGAACTCTTGGGACCTTGCTGATGGAGAGACTGCCTCTCTTATGGACACCACAATACAGGTTCCTGCCCACACTTCCTTCCTCTGCTTCCCAATCTGCCTGTGTGACTCTGCATGGCACGCTGTGCCTCTAGGGATCTGTGTATCTTTTAAAAAATATTTATTTATTTATAATTTTGACTGTACTGGGTCTTCACTGTGGCACACAGGATCTTCAGTTGCAGCATGTCATCTCTTAGTTGTGGCATGTGGGATCTAGCTCCCTGACCAGGAATTGAACCCAGGATCCCTGCAGAGAGCAGGGATCACCAGGGAAGTCCCTTGGGATCTGTGAAGATAACAAACTTATTCCTTCGTGATAGTCATCTCTGTGTCTGCATGTCTTCTGCTACGCTATGCTTAGCTCCTCAGTCGCGTCCAACTCTTTGTGAGCCCATGGACTGCAGCACGCAAGGGTCCTCTGTCCATGGGGATTCTCCAGGCAAGAATACTGGGGTGGGTTGCCACGTCCTCCTCCAGCATGTCTTCCCAACCCATGGATCAAACCCAGGTCTCCAGTACTGCAGTCAGATTCTTTACCATCTGAGCCACCAGGGAAGCCCAAGAATACTGGGGTGGGTAGACTATCCATTCTCTAGGGGAACTTACCAACCCAGGAATCAAACCAGGGCCTCCTGCATTGCAGGCGGATTCTTTACCAACTAAACCACTAGGAAAGCCCCTCTGCCTCTCTTACCAAACTCAAATGAATCCTGGGAACCATTCAAACCTGATGCTATGAGGGAACATGATACCTGCGCAGGTTTGAGGCATCGGAAAAATAAAGCCCTTCCAGACCATCCTCGTGATAAGAGAGCAAACACAAACAGTAATTTCTAGCAAGACATTTCAGAGGTCTTTAACTCTCACATCACTCCAGACAGTAGCTCCACCCACCCCTTCTTTCTATCCTAGTCCACTGCCTTCTGCTCCTGGCGGCCCTTCCTGAACATTCCCCTAGCAACTAAAGGACACTTGCATGTCAAGATCATTTAATGCTTCACAGCCAGAAAAGGGAAGGAGCTGAAGGAACAGACATGTGATCCTCTCATATTTGAGCACTCTGGTGATTAACAATGGAGGAAACTTGGTCTTGAAAACAAGTATTTGTCAGTCCAAGGGGCAAATGAGCCTGGCAAGCTCGGGCACCAATCCAAGATACACAGATAATCCTAGGGGGAATCTGTCACACCACGGCTCTTTTGCTTATTATGTAACAGATGTGAGTGTTTTTTTTAATAGGTTCTATGTGCACATAGTTTAGAAGATTCTAGAAGTCCAAAAGGGGACATAACAGAGTCTCTTTCCCATCTTGGACCCGTTTCCAAAAGCACAAAAGCATCATCAGTTTCTTGTACATCCTTCCAGAAGTGGACTAGGGCTAAGATACACAATCATGTGGGTATGTAGGACACATGCAATGCTCCCTACACTCTCTTAGTGGTATTCTCTGCTCCTCTTCACACCACACCTTGCTTTCCCCACCACACATACAATTAAAAGAACACTCTGGTGGCTTCAACAATATGTGAACTGTGAACTTCCAGATGTTCAAGCTGGTTTTTGGAAAAAGCAGAGGAACCAGAGATCAAATTACCAACATCCGCTGGATCATCGAAAAAGCAAGAGAGTTCCAGAAAATCATCTACTTCTGCTTTATTGACTATGTCAAAGCCTTTGACTGTGTGGACCATAATAAACTGTGGAAAATTCTGAAAGAGATGGGAGTACCAGACCACCTGACCTACCTTTTGAGAAACCTATATGCAGATCAGGAAGCAACAGTTAGAACTGGACATGGAACAACAGACTGGTTCCANTTTCCTTTAGGATGGACCGATTGGATCTCCTTGCAGTCCAAGGGACTCTCAAGAGTCTTCTCCAACACCACAGTTCAAAAGCATCAATTCTTCGGTGCTCAGCTTTCTTCACAGTCCAACTCTCACATCCATACATGAATACTGGAAAAACCATAGCCTTGACTAGACGAACCTTTGTTGGCAAAGTAATATCTCTGCTTTTTAATATGTTGTCTAGATTGGTCATAACTTTGCTTCCAAGAAGTTAAGTGTCTTTTAATTTCATGGCTGCGGTCACCATCTGCAGTGATTTTGGAGCCCCCCAAAAATAAAGTTAGCCACTGTTTCCACTGTTTCCCCATCTATTTCCCATGAATTGATGGGACCTGATGCCATGATCTTAGTTTTCTGAATGTTGAGCTTTAAGCCAACTTTTTCACTCTTCTCTTTCACGCTTATCAAGAGGCTCTTTAGTTCTTCTTCACTTTCTGCCATAAGGATGGTGTCATCTGCATATCTGAGGTTATTGATATTTCTCCTGGCGATCTTGATTCCAGCTTGTGTTTCATCCAGCCCAGCGTTTCTCATGATGCACTCTGTATATAAGGTAAACAAGCATGGTGGCAATATACAGCCTTGACATACTCTTTCCTATTTGGAACCAGCCTGTTGTTCCATGCTTGCAGCCACGTGGCCTGGCTGTTTTGCTCAGTAAAATGCANGTTTCATCCAGCCCAGCGTTTCTCATGATGCACTCTGTATATAAGGTAAACAAGCATGGTGGCAATATACAGCCTTGACATACTCTTTCCTATTTGGAACCAGCCTGTTGTTCCATGCTTGCAGCCACGTGGCCTGGCTGTTTTGCTCAGTAAAATGCAGACACCTGATGTCATTTGGCAGTTCTGTGAGCCACACTGTGTGTTGCTGCATAAGAACTTGTGGTCGTGGTTTTGGTGTCCAGGTGTTTTTGTTGTTGTGGTCATTATTTTAACCTCTGCTCTTGTTAAAATTTAAAATGTCTTTGTATCCTATTACAGTGTCACCCAAGCATTGATTAAATGGCGTGGTGCTTGTACTAGTTCTGAAACCAGCCCATGAAAATAAACAAGTTTGGAATAAAATGTAGATGTGATAAAACATGATAAAGAAGGTCAAACAACCCCCATGATATTCTGCGCTATAATTTAGGAGTGTAAGGACTCTGTAGGCCACTAAAGATGATGCTGAAAAAATAAAATGGAGCATTGAAATAAAAATGCACTGTGGTGATATAGAGCTGTGCCTCCTGAGAGAATGTTTATTCCTGTAGAAAAAATCAGTTTTCAGTTTGGAATATATTATTCAAAGCCTTCAGGAACATATCCCTTGCATAAAATGCAGTCATCTTGTTCTTGAGATTATTTTTTGTAATTAAAATTATTAAATAGAAGTTTTTTAATTTCCTAAAACTCATTGGGAAAAAATAATAGGTTTTTATCTTTAAAGTCTAGAATATGAATTGACTTTTATTAATAAGCCTCACTGGTTACTTTATATCTAGCTTAATAATTTCAAGCTGCTCTTTCCATAATAGTTTTCAAAGTTCTAGCTTTAACAGTGTATATCCAAGGTCATGGGACATCTAGGACTAACATTTGACATCCCAGAGTAGAATGTTAGAATTGAAGAGAACTTTAGAGAAAATTTTACAAAGAGGAAAAGAGATGGTTAGAGAGGTTGGCTAAGGAACTGGCTCAGGGTCACACAACATTTCAAAGAACTGCATTTTTCTATTTTTATAGTGTATTTTAAATTATATTCTCCACATGACAATATTCTTTCCTCCCTTTTTACTTCCTTATATGTATTGAGTTTTCCAACCATGATAATAAGCTGCTGTTCAGTTATATTGACACAGGGTAAGAGTGGAAATATCAATTTTTTGTTTCAATTTTTCTTAAAAAAAAATTCTCCGGAGGCTTTGTTTTTCCTACTCAGGACTTTTGGAGTATATAATCTTGTAATTAAGCTTTTTTCCCTCAGTTTTTAATACCTATAGGAATATGCTGCTATGTACATTAGAAAGGACATGATGCAAATAACACGTCAAGTTCTGATGAAATTGTTCCTCATGGAGTATTTCTTCTTTTCAAGATAATGCGTATGGTAGGACGTTGCGGCAGCACCACGGCTGGGTGGTCCGAGGCGTTTTCGCGGTGAGTAGGCCTTCTGCCTCCTCGTGTGCTGACGGCCGCGGCAAGGCGTTCTGCTTTGCTGTGTGTGTGTGTGTGTGTGGTGGTTCTGTTTGCTTTCTTTTTGAGAATAAGAACAAAATGTTGCTTATTGCATTGAAATCTGTAGGTCTGTTGTGTGGAAATGTTGGCAATACACAGTAAGAAAAGACTTAGAATGTGCTTCACCTTATCTAGTTCCAGGGACCCTGAGATCTGTCTCAGAAGTGGCTGCCTTTCTGATGAGGTAGTAGAGCGTCAGTGTAGACTAGAGATCACGCTCTGAGGGGAAACCAGGGGTGGTTTCAAGCCCAGAGCTCCCTCTGCTGCCTGTCAGGGTCAGGCCTGTTAATTCTCAGATTTTAGTTGTCTTTTTTCCTAAAATGAATTGTATCTTTGAATATTAACTGACCTGGGTTGCCAGTGGCTATAACTGGAAATCTCTTCTTCCCCAATTATTTTTCTTGTGGAAGTGTTTGAATGTGTGTGTGTTGGTTCCTGTTACCTGTTATTCCTTCCTTGCATGATCTGGGAAGAACACACACCTGAGAATCATAGTTCTCAGGTGGACAGATCAGTTCACCTGCTTTGTAAAATAGCTGCAGCGGATGGCCCCTTTCTGTCAGCAGTAATATTCTGTGATTCTCCCGTCAGGCGAGAGGTCAGCCACAGTCATTTGCAGCCATGAAAAGGCTGAATCTCATGTCGTGGTACAACAGGAAATGTCAGGGGATTAAAAAGAGCTTGCATATGACATCTTTTACTAATTTGCCCAAGGTAAGAACTGTTCAGGTCATGATTTCTTAGGAGACAGGTAAAGAAAGTGGGAAGAATTTATCATGGAAGAAATCAAATTTTAGTGAAAATGAAACATTTTACTGTTCACTGGAGTAGGAGCCAGACCAGTTGCAGCCACAAACTGCTCACATTTACCTTCAGCGGATGTTTAATAATGTAATAATAGCTTCTGTGTGGCTATTGGACACTTAACTGTATCAGACACTGTGCCAGGTACTTCTGTGTTCATTATCTTTGGGAATCCTTAGGATTAGCTCCCACTGTTTTACAAGTTCAGAACTGTTCATTTCAGTCCCAGAGTGAGGCAGTGGCAGAGCCCAGGTCTAAACCCAGATCTGTCTCCAAGGCTGGTGCTCATACCATATGTCACAGCTCTCCACAGTGAAGACAGAATAACTGAGAAGCTGCTAGTGAAAAGTTAGTCAAAAGATGCTGCTCCATTCATCAATCTCCCTGAGTAAATACTGTTGATTGCCTGCAGGTGCCTGACACCTCCGTTCCCTTGGTGAGATGAAAAGCAGGGAAACATTGAGTTGCCTCATGTATAAGAAACATAAATGTAGTATTGTTTTGTTTTTTATTCCAGTAGAGAGGGCAGACTTTAATCCTGAAATCTTGATGATCCAAGAGACATTGCCAACAAGAATGAAGCTATAGCAGAAAATTTATCACGAGCATAAGNACTGCCAAGGAATGCCCAGAGGCCCCTGGCAACTTGCTTGGAGCCTGGCCTTTCCGGAGGCCTCAGGGGCAGGTCCCTGGGGTCCACATTGTAACTCGAGAGGAATCTGCCGCAACTCGAGAAACACCAGGAGGATCTCCCCTCCAGGCGAGAGGAGGCCCTTGTCCTCGGTGGCACTTCACGGGAAGTCACCCTATCCCTCACGAACCTTAACGGGTTCTTTCACACCTTTGCAGTGACTCAAGAATAGCGCGACATACACGTCTCCACTCAAGAGGAACATCGAGGGTTCCTCCACAACTCAAGAGGAACCCCGTGTCGCTCTGCTCCACACGATATCAGGCTTCCTTTCCCTGCTTCTTCAGGGATGGATTGCCGACCGTCCCGTTGCATCTCAAGAGGAGGTGCTCTCCACAGGAGTGTCCAGAGGAACACCGGTGGTCACGCCACCTGTTCCACAAGACAACCAGAGGTCTCTGTCCACTCCATCGGAACCTGGGGGCCCTGTGCCGCCTCGACTGTCACCGCGAGGATTGGCTCCCACCACATTGGCACATGTTTCAACCCTGAGGAAAGCCTCGAGGGGAAGCCCCAGATCCATGTGTCACCTCGAAGGGAAGACTGAACCTGCAGCTACAGCTCAGGTTGAAATCGGAGGTGAGCGTCTCCACTCAAGACGAGACCTGACTCACCTGGGGAGCCTCCAGAGGAACACCACGCTCCACGTCTGCAGTGGAGAGGAATCCTCATGTGTCACACTTGGAATTAGGAGCTGAAAGCGAATGCCAAGGAATCCCCAGAGGCCCCTGGCAACTCGCGTGGACCCTGGCCATTCCGGCCGGCCCCGGTGCAGATCCCTGGGGTCCCCGTCTTACGTCGAGTGGAACCTGCCATAATTCGAGAAAAACCAGGAGGATCTCCCCTCCAGGCGAAATGAGGCCTTTTTTCTCTGCAGCACCTGGCCGAAAATCATCTCATCCCTCAAGATGCTCAACCGGTTCCTTCGCACGATTGCAGCGATTCAAGAATATCCCGATATACAGGTCTCATGGCGAGAGAAAGACCGATGGTCCTGCCACAACTTAAGGGGAACCCTGTGTCCCCTTGCTCAGAATGAGATCAGGCTTCCTTTTCCGGCTTCGTCAGGGAAGGGTTCCCGATGGTCCCGTCGCATGTCAAGAGGAGGCGCTTGCCACAGTAATGTCCAGAGGAACTCCGGGGTCGAGCCACGTGATCCACGAGACCTCCAGATGTCTCAGTCCATTCCAGAGGAACCTGGTGGCCCTGCACCGACTAAACTGTCACCACGAAGATTGGCTCCACCACGTTGTCACGTGTTTGAACCCTGTGGGAAAGCATCGAGGGGAAGCCCATCGACCCCTGATTCACCACAATGGGAAGCCTGACACTGCAGCTACAGCTTTGGAGGAAAGCAGAGGTGCATGTCTCCACTCAAGAAGAGTCCTGACTCCCCTGAGGAGCCTCCAGAGGAACACCACTGTCCACATCTGCAGTCGAGAGGAATCCTCAGATGCCAGACGAGGACTTAGGAGCCAGAACCGACTGCCAAAGAATCCCCAGAGCCCCTGGCTACTCACTTGGGGCCTGGCCTTTCCGGAGTCCTCAGGGTCGGTTCCCTGAAGTCCACGACGTAACTCGAGAGGAACCTGCCACAACTCGAGAAAAAGCAGGAGGATCTCGCATCCAAGCGAGAGGAGGCCCTTGTCCTCTGCAGAACTTCACAGGAAGTCACCCCATCCCTCAAGAACCTCGACGGGTTCCTTCACAACCTTGCAGTGACTCAAGAATAGACTGACATACACGTCTGCACTGAAGAGGAACATCGAGGGTCCCCCAACACCTCAAGAGGAAGCCCATGTCCCCTGCTCTGCACGAAATCAGGCTTCCTTTCCCTGCATCTTCAGGGATGGTTTCTCGACCGTCCCGTCGCATCTCAAGAGGTGCTCTCCACAGGCGTGTCCAGAGGAACTCCGGGAGTCACGCAACCTGTTCCACGAGACCACCAGATGTCTCTGTCCACTCCATCTGAACCTGGTGGCCCTGAGCCGCATCGACAGTCACCCCGAAGACTGGCTCACACCTCAGTGGCCCGTGTTTCAACCCTGTGGAAAAGCCTCTAGGGGCAGCCCATAGACCCCTGTGTCACCTCGACGTGAAGCCTGACCCTGCAGCTACAGCTCGGGAGGAAAGTGGAGGTGCACGTCTCCACTCAAGAAGAGACCTGACTCCCCTGGGGAGCCTCCAGAGGAACCCCATGGTCCACGTCTGCAGTGGAAAGGAATCCTCTGTTGCCATATGAGGACTTAGGAGCTGGAACCGACTGCCAAGGAATCCCTGGAGGCCCCTGGCAACTCGCTTGGAGCCTGGCCTTTCCAGAGGCCTCAGGACCAGGACCCTGGGGTCCACGTCGTAACGTGAGAGGAACCTGCCACAATTCGAGAAAAACAAGGAGAATCTCCGCTTCAAGCGAGATGAGGCCCTTGTCCTCTGCAGCACCTCATGGGAAGTCACCTCATCCCTCATGAACGTCGACAGGTTCCTTCAGACCCTTGCAGTAACTCAAGAATAGCCTGACATACACGTCTCTACTCAAGAGGAACTTCGAGGGTCCCCCCACATCTCAAGATGTACACCGTGTCCCCCTCTGTGCAAGAACTCAGACTTCCTTTCCCTGCATCTTCAGGGATGGATTCTCGACCGTCCCATCACATCTCAAGAGGAGGTGCTCTCCACAAGAGTGTCCAGAGTATCTCCAGGGGTCATGTCACTACTTTCACAAGACCCCAAGATGTCTCTGTCCACTCCTTCAGAACATAGTGGCCTTTCGCCACCTCGACTGTCACCACGAGCATTAATTCCCACCACATTGGCACGTGTTTTAAACCTGTGTCAAAGCCTCTAGGGGAAGCCCATATACCCCTCTGTCACCTCGACAGGGAGACTGACCCTGCAGCTATACCTCTGGAGGAAACTGGACGTGCATGTATCCACTGTAGATGAGACCTGACTCCATTGGGGAGCCTCTAGAGAAAACCCACGATCCTAGTAAGCAATGGAAGGAATCTTCAGGATCCAGACGAGGACTTGGGAGATGTCTCTGACTGGCAAACAGTCCCCAGAGGCCCCTAGCAATTCACATGGAGCCTGGCAATTCCGGAGGGCACAGGGGCTTGTCCCTGGGGTCCCCATCGTAAGTCGAAAGTAACCTGCCGCAACTCAAGAAAAACCAGGAGCATCTCCCCTCCAAGGGAAATGAGGCCCTTGTCCACTTCGCACCTCAAGGGAAGTCACCCCATCCCTCATGAACCTCGACGCATTCCTCACACCCTTGCAGTGACTCCAGAATATCCTGACATTCAGGTCTCCACTCGAGAGGAACATCGAAGTTCCCACCACAACTCAAGAGGAGCCCCGTGTTCTCCTGCTCCGTTCAAGACCAGGGTTCCTTTAACGGATTCGTCAGGGAAGGATTCCCGCCAGTCCTGTGGCATATCAAGAGGATGTGGTCTCCCCAGTAGTGTCCAGAGGAACTCCGGGGGTCGCACCACCTGTTCCACGAGACCCCCAGATGTCTCTGTCTACTCCATCGGAACCTGGTGGCCCTGCACGGCCTCCACTGTCACCTCGAGGATTGGCNTGTCCATGGGATTCCCCAGGCAAGAATACTGGAGTGGGTTGCCATTTCCTTCTCCAGGGGATCTTCCCGAACCAGGGATCAAAGCTGGGTCTCCTGCATTGCAGGTGGATTCTTTACCAACTGAGCTGCCAGGGAAGTAAGGCAGGCAGGGAAGGATCCCATGAACCCTTCCCTGTAAAAGCGGAGCCCAAGGTGCCAGGAGACAGGCAAGGGACCCTCACTTTCCACCCACAAACTGCCTGGACAGTGCGAGCTCAGCAGGACCAAGGAGGGACCAGACGACACCTCTACATGGGTCAGGAAGAGAGGGGGTTCTGCTCACACCGCACACACACTCCAAACACACCAGCTGTCAGATGCCTTCCTGTGATAGGCAGCATTTTGATCCTATGAACTTCCTCCCCATGTTACCCACCAATATGTTACCTCACCTGGCATAAGGGATTCTACTGATGTAATTAAGGCAATTAATCTGCTGACTTTAAGTTGGGAGATTGGGACTTTCCTGATGGTCCAGTGGTTAAGAATCTGCCTTCCAATGCAAGGGATGCAGGTTCAATCCCTGGTCAGGAGACTAAACCTGTGCACTGCAACTATGGAGCCCTCATGCCACAGTGAAGACTCAGCATAGCCAAAAAAAAAAAAGAAAAAGAAAACTGAACATATGAAAATTTCAACGTTCAAGTCAATGCATTTGGTACATGTATTGTAAGTGCTCTTAATAGATAATCATGAACAAGTTTTTAAGATGGGGAGATTATATTGGATTATTGGGGTGGGCTTAATCTAATTACATGATATCTTAAACAAAAAGGCAGAGACCATTCTCTGGCTGGTAACAGAAAGACATGCCATTGTTGGCTTGAAGATGACAGGATGTCACATGTCAAGGAAGTGGGGACCTCAATCCTACAGCCCCAAGGAATTGACTCTGCAACAACCTGAACGAACCTGTAAGTGGAATCTCCCCAGAGCCTCCAGATAAGAGCCCAGGCTGACCCACACCCGGGTTTTGGCCTTCTGAGCTTCTCAGCAGAGGACTCAGTTGACTCTGTTTGAACTTCTAACTCATAGAAACTGTGAAATAATAAATTTGTACTGTTTAAGGATGCTAAATCTGTTATGGTAGCAATAGAAAAGTAATACACCTCCCCCAAGTCAAAATTAAGTCAACCCCAGAAATAGTTGTTGACACTTGGGTTGCATGCCCTCCTCCAGGGAATCTTCCTGATCCAGGGATTGAACCTGAGTCTCTTTATGTCTCCTGCATTGGCAGGCAGATCTTTACCACTAGTGCCACCTGGGAAGTCTACTTATTAGGCATGAGACTAAAATTCCAGGACCATGGGTTAAACATATCACAGCTATTAGGGAGCAGCACATCCACCATTAGGTAGGATTTCCACCCAGCAAAGTGGTTGAAATGCCAGGACCCTCAGGAAAGAGCTCATGAGACTAACGTTCTTCCCCACAGTGTTCATAGTAAAGGATGAGAGGACAGCAGGAGGCCACCAGTGCCAGCCGAAGGGAGGGCATTAAGACAGAAGACTAGACCGCAAGAAGTGCTGGCCATGCTCTCTTTTTTTTAATTGGAGGACAGTTGCTTTACAATGTTGCATTGGTTTCTGCCGTACAACATTGCAAATCAGTTGTAACTATATACTTATAT
Organism: Neotragus pygmaeus; assembly: GCA_006410875.1. Lineage (NCBI taxonomy): Eukaryota > Metazoa > Chordata > Mammalia > Artiodactyla > Bovidae > Neotragus > Neotragus pygmaeus. Next base: position 1,368,619 of record SJYV01006106.1, on the reverse strand, counting down.
CCCCTTTCTCTTGGGCCTCCCTTCCCGTCCCCCTTCAACCCCTGTAGTTCACACAGAGCCCCAGGCTGGGCTCCCTGTGCTATTAACGTATTAGCACCTTCCCACTAGCTATCTACTTTACACATGACAGTGTACACACGTCAATGCTACTCTCTGAGTTCATCCCACTCTCTCGTTCCCCCACCGTGTCCACACCTGTGTCCCCATACCTTCCCTGCAATTAGGTTCATCAGTACCATCTTTCTAGATTCAATCTATACGCTTTAATATACGATATGTGTTTTTCTCTTTCTGACTTACTTCACTCTGTATAAAAGGCTCTAGGTTCATCCACCTCACAAGAACTGACTCAAATTCATTTCTCTTTATAGCTGAGTAGTATTCCATTGTATATATGTACCACAACTTCTTTATCCATTCATCTGTCGATTGACATCTAGGTTGTTCCCATATCCTGGCGACTGTAAATAGTGCTGCAGTGAACCCTGGGGTAACATGTGTCTTTTTGAATTGTGGTTTTCTCAGAGTATACGCCCAGTAAGGGGACTGCTGGGTCATATGGTGGCTATGATCCTTAATCGATTACACAGTCCTTACTAGGTCCAGCCTATTCTCATCTCCACGAGACAGACAGGAGCCTCCCCACTGAAGCTCTGATCAAAATGGGGTTTGCCTCCTAGTGCCAGCCCGTGGGGCCTGGGGAAGGAAAGAAAATGGCTCAGCAGAGTTCTGTCTCCATTCTTAGAGACTCAGCCCATCTCTGGTCTGCCGTTTACCTGGGCACAGAACAGGGCAGGATGGCACAAGCATATTAAATTAGGTAATCCAGATTCCTTCCTTCCAGCTTGAGGTCATAATAGCTGAGACATCTATCTCCCCCAGTGCAGATGAAAGCCAGGCTCCTTCAGGGGAAAAGCTACACACACACTGAGCCAAGACAGGATTCAGTAAAGTAGTGCTCAGAGAAGTGGACGTCTTTGACCCAGGATACCTCAGAGGATAAGTCCAGATGAATCCTTTTTTGGATGAGAACTTTTTTCTCCAAAACGGAAATATCCTTATTATTTTTTTCTGATGATATTTGATCACGGTAAAACATTCATAAAACACAGCAAAAGTGAAACTGACCTCATGATCCCAAATTCCAGAAATAACCCTAGTTAAGTGATGAGTATTTTCCACACTATTTTTAGTATACATTCACATGTGCACAAACTCAGACACTTCAGATATAAATAGGATTCTATATATTATTCACAACCTCTTTTAGCTAAGACACAATATATCAGTACAAACACGTAGCTTATGATTTTCACTTGGTTCACCACTATAACTGTACTTGTCATAAGAGAAAAAAGCTGTCCATCAAAAGGGAATAGATTACATAAATTACAGTCCATTTATACCATGCAATTATATGTGGCCTTTAAAAAAAAGTAGGTAGAAGGAAATAGATTAAATAAATTACAGTCCATTTATACCATGAAATTCTATGTGGCCTTTAAAAAAAAGTAGGTAGATCTATTTATGCTTTCATGAAAGTATTTTAAAAATAGATTTAAAAAACAAAGTAAGAACTATTAGGTATACTGTAGTTGTTGTTCAGTCGCCCAATCATGTCCAGCTCTTTGAGACCCCATGAACTGCAGCAAGCCAAGTCTCCCTGTCCCTCACCATCTCCCAGAGTTTGCTCAAGTTTATGTAAATTGCATCAATGATGCCATCCGGCCATCTCATCCTCTCATGCCCTCTTCTCCTTCTGCTCTCAATCTTTCCCAGCATCATGGACTTTTCCAATAAGCATCTGTTCATATCAGATGACCAAAATACAGGAGCTTCAGCTACAGCATCAGTCCGTCCAGTGAATATTCAGGGTGAATATCCAGTGAATCTCCCTTAACATTGACTGGTTTGATCTCCTTGCTGTCTAAGGAACTTTCAGGGGTCTTCTCCAGCACCACAGTTTGAAGACATCAATTCTTTGGTTTTCTGCCTTCTTTACAGTCCAACTCTCACAACCACACATGACCACTGGGAAGACCATAGCCTTGATTATATGGACCTTTGTTGGCAGACTAATGTCTCTGCTTTTCAACACACTGTCTAGGTTTGTTACTGTTTTCCTGCCAAGAAGCAATCATCCTCTGATTTCATGGCTGCAGTCACCATCTGCAGTGATTTTGGAGCCCAAGGAGAGGGAATCAGTCACTATTTCCACCTTTTCCCCTTCTATTTGCCATACAGTAATGGGGCATCTGGTCCCATCACTTCATGGGAAATAGATGGGGAAACAGTGTCAGACTTTATTTTGGGGGGCTCTAAAATTACTGCAGATGGTGACTGCAGCCATGAAATTAAAAGACGCTTACTCCTTGGAAGGAAAGTTATGACCAACCTAGATAGCATATTGAAAAGCAGAGACATTACTTTGCCAACAAAGGTCCATCTAGTCAAGGCTATGGTTTTTCCTGTGGTCATGTATGGATGTGAGAGTTGGACTGTGAAGAAGGCTGAGCACCGAAGAATTGATGCTTTTGAACTGTGGTGTTGGAGAAGACTCTTGAGAGTCCCTTGGACTGCAAGGAGATCCAACCAGTCCATTCTGAAGGAGATCAGCCCTGGGATTTCTTTGGAAGGAATGATGCTAAAGCTGAAACTCCAGTACTTTGGTCACCTCATGCAAAGAGTTGACTCATTGGAAAAGACCCTAATGCTGGGAGGGATTGGGGGCAGGAGGAGAAGGGGACGACAGAAGATGAGATGGCTGGATGGCATCACTGACTCGATGGACATGAGTCTGAGTGAACTCCAGGAGTTGGTGATGGACAGGGAGGCCTGGCATGCTGCGATTCAAGGGGTCGCAAAGAGTCGGACACGACTGAGTGACTGAACTGAACTGAACTGAACTGAATGGGGCCAGATGCCATGATCTTAGTTTTTTTTTTAATATTGAGTCTTAAGCCAGCTCTTTCACTCTCCTCCTTCACCCTCATCAAGGGGCTCTTCAGTTCCTCTTCACTTTCTGCCATTAGAGTGGTATCATCCACATATCTGAGGTTGTTGATGTTTCTCCTGCCTTGATTCCAGCTTGTAACTCATCCAGTCTTAACATTTCTCATGATTCCAGCTTGTAACTCATCCAGTGTAACATTTCTCATGATGTGCTCAGTGTATAGGTTAAACAAACAGGGTGACAGTAGGCAGCCCTGTTGTACTCCTTTCTCAATCTTGAACAAATCACTTGTTCCCGACAGGGTTCTAACTGTTGCTTCTTGACCCGCATACAGATTTCTCAGGAGACAGGTAAGACGGTCTGGTATTCCCATATCTCTAAGAGCTTTCCACAGGTTGTCATGATCCACAGAGTGAAAGGCTTTAGCATAGTCAATGAAACAGAGATAGATGTTTTTCTGAAATTCCCTTGCTTTCTCTATAATCCAGTGAATGTTGGCAGTTTGATCTCTGGCTCCTCTTCCTTTTCTAAACCCAGTTTAGACATCTGGAAGTTCTTGGTTTGCATAATGCTGAAGCATACAGTGCTGTATGTTGTGCTTAATCGCTCAGTTGTGTTCAACTCTTTGTGGCCCCCACGGACTATAGCCCACCAGGCTCCTCTGTCCATGGGATTCTGCAGGCAAGAATACTGGAGTGGGTTCCCATGCCCTCCTCCAGGGGATCTTCCCAACCCAGGGATCGAACCCAGGTCTCCTGCATTGCAGGCGGACTCTTTATTGTCTGAGCTACCAGGGAAGTCCAAAGCATTTGGTACATCCTTAAAAAAAGAAAAAGTATGTGTATATGTGTGCCCCTGAATACTCATTAGAAGGACTTTTGCTGAAGCTCCAGTATTCTGGCTACCTAATGTGAAGAGCCAATTCATTGGAAAAGACCCTGATGCTGGGAAAGATTGAAGGCAAAAGTAGAAGTGGATGGCAGAGGATGAGATGGTTGGATGGCATTATCAACACAGTGAACATGAATTTGAGTAACTCCCAAGAGATGGTGGAGGAGAGAGGAACCAAGTGTGCTATAGTCCATGGAGTCGCAAAGAGTCAGACACGACTTAGCAACTGAACAACAAAAAAAATGTATGTACATATACATACACACGCATTTTAAAAAATTGTATACAACTGTGAAAAGCAGTAATGGTAAGAGTGAATGGTGCTGGGGGAAATCTAGTTTTATTGCACACTTTTGTGTATTGTTTCTTATTTTCCTTTTAATTTTTTTAACATATGAATGTTTCTTTACCAACTCCATTAATTGAAGAATTTTGTTTATTTTGCCCATCTTTATAAGAACAATACCTGCTCTGATAAGGGCATTCAACAAACATTTACTTGAAGAACAACTTTATAGACTAGTCGATTTGAAATGTTCCAGTGGACATCCTTGCACCTGCTTCTCTGCTAATAAGGTTTAAGACTGTGGTCAGACCTTTTCCATCTCTCCCTTGAGACTAGGCAACATCTTTCCTGGAAAAGTCCCAATTCTTGGAGTACTTACCAACAAAGGAAGATGTCAGTGAATGTCTCTGCTGTGGTGAATAGTGCAAATATAATCCAGTACATCATCCATTTGACCTGTTGAAAGAGAAAGCAATGAAGGTAGCAGAAAAGGTCAAGGATGAATGGATGCCAACTTCAAGAGAACAGGCTCCAGTAGCAGATGTTGAGATGGGTCCAGGCAGCCTGGCCTACCACTGGTCACCCCTTCTCCTATCCCTCCCAAGTTTGTCCAGTTCCACTCCAGACCCTGGGGCTGCAAACAAATAGGCCATTTCCACAACTGACCCAGGCTCAAGCTCAAAGTAGACTTTAGGTGGCCTTCACTAGCCCTCAGGTGAGCCAGTGAGACCTGAAGACCAGTAGTGACTCAGGATTCAGTCAGGTCATTTTGCCAGGACTTAATACCAGTGAATAAAGTTTCCAAACTTCCACAGAGACACACTCTGGGGTGAACTTTAACCTAGACATATTCTCTGAGATAGAATAATGGTAATCCTCACTGATCACTTAAAAACACTTCTGAGGACTTCCCTGGTGGTCCAGTGGTTAGGACGCAGAGCTTCCTCTGCAGGGGGCATGGGTTTGATCCCTGGTCAGGCAATGGCACCCCATTCCAGTATTCTTGCCTGGAAAATCCCATGGACAGAGGAGCCTGGTGGGCTGCAGTCCATGGGGTCACTAAGAGTTGGACACAACTGAGCGGCTTCACTTTCACTTTTCACTTTCCTGCATTGGAGAAGGAAATGGCAATCCACTCCAGTGTTCTTGCCTGGAGAATCCCAGGGATGGCGGAGCCTGGTGGGCTGCTGTCTATGGGGTCACACAGAGTTGGACACGACTGAAGCAATTTAGCAGCAGCAGCAGCAGCAGGAACTAAGATTCTACATGCTGAGGTACAGGAAAACAAGCAAACAAAAAACTCTTTCATGTGGGAAAGCCCTCACAGAAACTGGATATTTTCTTTTATCTCCCCCATGTGACCATCCTTTTCCATTTCTACTGTTTCTCTTCCCCAGCTGAAGCCTTGGTTTCCCCTTCCCCGTCTCCCACTCTCTTTAACTACTGTAAGAGTCTCCTAACTGCTTTCCTGCCCCTTGACTTTCCTCTTACCAATCCATCTTGCAAACTATCCCCACACTAATCCTCCACAAAGCATGAACTCATCCTACTAACCGTTCGTTTAAAATCTTCTAGCCTGCAGAATAAAGTCCAAAGTCCTTAGTCTGCTCCTCCTGTTTTTTGGAAATGATGGGGTAGTTTGTATTGGACTAATCCTCTTGCCAATAATGATAATAAGCTCAAAACAAAATATTTTATTTTATTCAATCTTTGGCCATGCCACGTGGTATATGGGAAATCTTAGTTCCCTGACTAGAGATTGAACCCACACCCTTGGCATCAAAAGCACAGAGTCCTAACCACTCGGCTGCCAGAGAATTCCCTAAACAAAATTTTTAAAAATAACTGTCTGAAGGCTAGAAAAGCTATCAAAAGCTGGCAGAAACTGGAAAGGATCCAACTCTTGAAATGTGGGGACCACGCCAGAGCAAATCCACGTGGATGCAGCTAAAGAAACCACCCAGCCAGCAAATCATGGGGCAGACAGAACTCCAGAAGAAACCCAGAGCCGAATTTGCCTGAGGAAGTGGAAAATAGAGTTTGAGACGGTCAAAGATGCTGGGAATTGAAAAAATCCTCAGTAAGAGGGAAGCATAAGTCATAAACCAAACTCACATATAAATTCCTTTCAATTTCTTAGCTGGCTTCCGAATTGTACAGAATCAGGTAATATTCCAAGGTGGTTGAGTAAAATACAGCTAGGAAGTGGAGAGTTGAGCAGAGAGATTCAGTTTCTGCCCACTACAGGAGAAACAGAATCTGGAGTTCAAGTTTTGCCTAATTAGAGAAGGTTGGGAAACATTTGGGAATTTCCAGGGAAACATTTAAAAGGTCATACTTCAGGAATAAAAATTACAGCCTAGGACTTAAGAGGTTAGCTCTAGGACTAAGAGTAAAACTGGAACACACCCGCCCCGGGAAAATGGAGAACTCAACTACCACAAGGTCACGGTGATCTGTCGGAAGTTGACTGCCTGCTAGAATAAAAATTAACTTTCTTCACAAGAAGACAACACAGATCTGGAGTTCCTATGATGAAGTATACATAAAAATTCCAACAAACAAAAAAGGGGTGTGTGTGTGTATGTGTGTGTGTATGAAGAAACAGGAAAATATGCTCCATGGTTAAGAGAAAAACTAGTCAATAGAAACAGATCTGTATTTGACTTAGATATTACAATGAGTAAAGACTTTAAAAAGTATAAATGCATATTGAGACAACTAAATATTCACACGTGAAAGAATGAAGATGGACTTCTACCTCACACTATAAACAAAAAAGTGAACACAAAATGGATCAGAGACCTAAATGTAATAAACTTACAAGAAAACACAGGAGTAAATTTTTGTGGCCTTGGGTTAAAAAATGTTTTCTTAGATGTGACACCAAAAACACAAGCAACAAAAAAAGAAAATAGATATATTAGACCTTATAAAAATTTTAATTTTTTGAACTTCAAAAGATGCCATCAAGAAAGTGAAAAGACAACCCACAAAATGGGGGAAATATTTGCAAATCACTATCTGACAAAGTGTTTGTATTGAAATAATAAAGAACTTATATAGCACAACAATAAAAATATCAAACCCAGGTCTCCTGCTCTGCAGGCACATTCTTTACCAATTGAGCTACTAGGGAACCCCCAATAAAAAGACAACCCAATTTAAAGTGTGTCAAGGGCCCATATCTTTTAGAAAATGAATCAGTAATTAATAAACCCAACACCCATTTATGATAAAAGACCTGAATAGCCAATATGATACTGAAGAAGAGAAACAAAGTCAGAGAATTGACACTGTCTAATTTTCAGACTAACTATAAACCTACAATAACCAGGAGAGTGTGGGATTAGAGAAATAACAGATAAATATATCAAATAGACTAGACAAATAGAATAGACAGCCTCCAAACAGACTGCACAAATACAATCAACTGATCCTGGACAAAGGAGCACAAATTAACAAAAATTAACTAAAACTATAAAATTTCTAGAAGATAACACAAGAGAAAATCTAGGTGATCTGGAACTTAGTAATTCATCTTTTAACACACCACCATGACCCATGGAAGAAAAAAATGATAAGCCAGACTTAATTAAAATGAAAATTTTCTGCTCTGCAAAAGATATTGTTAAGAGAATGAAAAGACAAGCCATAGACTGGGAGAAAATATTTGCAATACATATCTGAAAAGGGACTTGTATCCAAAATATTCAAAGAATACTTAAAACTCAACAACAACAAAAATAACAATCCAATTTTTAAAATGGCAAAAAATCTGAACATATATCTCACCAAAGAAGATATGCAGCAACTTACTAACAGATATTTTGTTATAGATTTTTTTTAAATCACCATTTAACAAGACACTTATCCTAGGAGGAAAAGGATGGGTTCAGTATTATTATTTTTTTTAGTATAAATATGTTTTTTAAAAATCTATAGGAAAAGGTAGATATAATGAGTGAAGAGATGGGAGATTTCAAGAGAAAGAAGGAAAATCTTTAAAAAGAACTAAATGACATCCTAGAACTGAAAAACAAAACATCTGAAAAAAATGTTTTTAATTATTGAATGGAATTTATAACAGTTTGGTCACAACAAAAGATCTGTGAACTCGAAGACAAGACAACAGAGTCAACTAGGCTGAAGCGTATAGGGGGTGGACTGGGGGATGAAGAGTCTCAATACCTGAGGAACATGCATCAAGTAGTCAAATATACACGAAACAGGAATTTGAGAGAAGAGAAAAAAGAGAATTGGATAGAAAAATTATTTGAAGAAATACTGCCTAAAGTTTTCCAGAATTTGACCAACATATCAAACCCACAAAACTCAGTGAACTGAAGCAAGATAAATATGAAGAAAACCACATCTAGCCACATTATAGTAAAACTGCTTAAAAAAAAAACAAAGAGAAAACCTTAAGTGAGGGGGGGAAAAGACATTACATACAGGGGAATTACAGTAAGAATTACAGTTGACTTTTTATCAGAAACAACGAAAACCAGAAGAAAATGAATGACATCTTTAAAGTGCCCCCCTCCCCCCGCCGCCACACACACACACACACACACACACACACACACACANAACACAAAATGGATCAGAGACCTAAATGTAATAAACTTACAAGAAAACACAGGAGTAAATTTTTGTGGCCTTGGGTTAAAAAATGTTTTCTTAGATGTGACACCAAAAACACAAGCAACAAAAAAAGAAAATAGATATATTAGACCTTATAAAAATTTTAATTTTTTGAACTTCAAAAGATGCCATCAAGAAAGTGAAAAGACAACCCACAAAATGGGGGAAATATTTGCAAATCACTATCTGACAAAGTGTTTGTATTGAAATAATAAAGAACTTATATAGCACAACAATAAAAATATCAAACCCAGGTCTCCTGCTCTGCAGGCACATTCTTTACCAATTGAGCTACTAGGGAACCCCCAATAAAAAGACAACCCAATTTAAAGTGTGTCAAGGGCCCATATCTTTTAGAAAATGAATCAGTAATTAATAAACCCAACACCCATTTATGATAAAAGACCTGAATAGCCAATATGATACTGAAGAAGAGAAACAAAGTCAGAGAATTGACACTGTCTAATTTTCAGACTAACTATAAACCTACAATAACCAGGAGAGTGTGGGATTAGAGAAATAACAGATAAATATATCAAATAGACTAGACAAATAGAATAGACAGCCTCCAAACAGACTGCACAAATACAATCAACTGATCCTGGACAAAGGAGCACAAATTAACAAAAATTAACTAAAACTATAAAATTTCTAGAAGATAACACAAGAGAAAATCTAGGTGATCTGGAACTTAGTAATTCATCTTTTAACACACCACCATGACCCATGGAAGAAAAAAATGATAAGCCAGACTTAATTAAAATGAAAATTTTCTGCTCTGCAAAAGATATTGTTAAGAGAATGAAAAGACAAGCCATAGACTGGGAGAAAATATTTGCAATACATATCTGAAAAGGGACTTGTATCCAAAATATTCAAAGAATACTTAAAACTCAACAACAACAAAAATAACAATCCAATTTTTAAAATGGCAAAAAATCTGAACATATATCTCACCAAAGAAGATATGCAGCAACTTACTAACAGATATTTTGTTATAGATTTTTTTTAAATCACCATTTAACAAGACACTTATCCTAGGAGGAAAAGGATGGGTTCAGTATTATTATTTTTTTTAGTATAAATATGTTTTTTAAAAATCTATAGGAAAAGGTAGATATAATGAGTGAAGAGATGGGAGATTTCAAGAGAAAGAAGGAAAATCTTTAAAAAGAACTAAATGACATCCTAGAACTGAAAAACAAAACATCTGAAAAAAATGTTTTTAATTATTGAATGGAATTTATAACAGTTTGGTCACAACAAAAGATCTGTGAACTCGAAGACAAGACAACAGAGTCAACTAGGCTGAAGCGTATAGGGGGTGGACTGGGGGATGAAGAGTCTCAATACCTGAGGAACATGCATCAAGTAGTCAAATATACACGAAACAGGAATTTGAGAGAAGAGAAAAAAGAGAATTGGATAGAAAAATTATTTGAAGAAATACTGCCTAAAGTTTTCCAGAATTTGACCAACATATCAAACCCACAAAACTCAGTGAACTGAAGCAAGATAAATATGAAGAAAACCACATCTAGCCACATTATAGTAAAACTGCTTAAAAAAAAAACAAAGAGAAAACCTTAAGTGAGGGGGGGAAAAGACATTACATACAGGGGAATTACAGTAAGAATTACAGTTGACTTTTTATCAGAAACAACGAAAACCAGAAGAAAATGAATGACATCTTTAAAGTGCCCCCCTCCCCCCGCCGCCACACACACACACACACACACACACACACACACACACAATAGTGCCGACTTATCATTCTATACCCAGCACAAATATCTTTCAAAAAACCGAAGGCAGTTCTGGTGAATCTCATTGCCTTTGTGACTCTGAAACATGTGGCCAAGTAGATGAATTAGAGGCCTTCTCTAGTTAGAAAAACAGAATAGTCCCTCGGGAACAAGGCTGGCTTAGTCCATCAAAAGAAACGTATCTGTGACAGTATATACAACCAAGGTTATATGCAGCAGAACGAGCTCCTTAGCAGGGAGCAAGCAATCTCATCTAGCTGTAAACTCCCTGGTATACTGGGGCCCAGGATCTAAGAAGTCCCAACACTGGTAACCATATACACTGCAAGGAGCCTGAATTCCCTCTCTGGAAGTTTTTTCTTTTCAGTGTTCAAACCATGTTCCAGGGACTTCCCTGGGGGTCCAGTAGGTAAGATACTGCACTTCAGAGAATACTGGCCTAAGTGGGGTTTGGGGAAGATGAGATTAGATCGCTTACAAGGCAAGAAATGCTCCCCAAGAGAAGGATGGCTAGGTATACATGGGAGGAAGGGACCTGCTGAAGTCAGGGCATGAGTGACTGACTGTTATGGAACCACTGACATTAACAAGAAATTTTAAAAAAGCCAAATTAGGGAGAAGAAGCTGAGCTCCATGAGGCTGAGGACAATCTGAGGGGTTTGGAGGACATCTAAGAAAAATGCCCAATGGGCCTCTAGAGAGGCAAAAGTAAATCTCAGGAAGGAGATTGGGGCTGAAGACTGAAGACAAAGATGAGGAAGCCATGTCTCAGGAAGGAGATTGGGGCTGAAGACTGAAGACAAAGATGAGGAAGCCATGGCAGAGAGGAGCCTGGAAGGGACAGCCTGCCGAATTTTCCATCATTTTCCTTCACCTTAAAATGCTTCCAAGCAGAAAGAAGGATCTGAGAATGACTCACTGAGCCTAACAAGGTAAGTGAAATACTGGTGACTCAGACATGGAAACCACAAATAAATATCTGGAAATGGTCTCCCGACCTCTTCTCAGAGAAACCAAATGGAAGCTGGTTTTCCAAGATTTGAAATAGAACTTGCCATGTGAGAGGGATTCTACCCAAAACTCCCTGCGAGGTGAGTGGGAGTGCGGGTGGGCGAGCACCCAGAATAGAGACAGGAGGTTGTGGTTGACTTGTGGCGTTATCATCAGGGGCAACTCTGGAGTGGACAGTTGACAGCACAACTGGGAACTCCCTCTGGGCTGGTCAAGCACAGGAATGAGGAGGCAGGAGAGAAGCTATGATCCGACGTCACAACTAAAGGGTGGGAAGCAGATCTCGGTGACCTTCCATGAGTCACAGAATGGGCTGAGACCCCAGGACCCATCAGATCCTGCCCCCAGGGTTCCTGGGAGCCTGTGAAAGGCCTCCTCCACGAACTCTGGAGGCAGCAGGCTCAGTCAACTCTTAGCCTCACCTCACCTTTGGACCCTCCCGCACACCAGTCACACTAATATTTCTTAAGCCTCTCACACTCCCTTCTGCATCTGAGCTCTGCTCCAGTCCCACAGGGAACCCTCCCTGACAAATGACTGAGGAAGGAAGTATCTGAGCCTGGTTGACAGATGAGTTGGCATCATCTGCTGGTACAAGTTCACAGGGGACAACTGTATAGTCAGAGGTGGCTGGGAGAGGGTAGGGAGGGAAGTGCCCTGTAGGCAGAACTGTGAGCAGTACTCTCAGTCCAGTGGGAGAATTGTCCTGAGGTGAGGCATTTATACTGTCATCATGTATATTAACCATATTTTCTGTATTCTTTTTTTTAGATTTTTCTTGATGTGGATCATTTTTAAAGTCTTTACTGAATTTGTTACAATATTGTTTCTGTTTTATGACTGCAAGGTTTTTTTGGCCACAAGGCATGTAGGGTCTTAGCTCTCCAACCAGGAACTGAACTCACATTCCCTTTCATGCAATGAACTTGCTTTGGAAGGAGAAGTCTTAGCCACTGGACCACCAGGGAAGTCCCATTTTCTGTGTTCTTGATGTCGGGGTCTTGCTGACTGGAGAGACTGCCTCTTCAATGACTAGCTAATTCATAGAGACAGCAAATTTCTTATCCCAGGGCACATCTGCAGACTGAGCAATCTGGGATCCATACTACAAACCACCTCCTTTATGGAGCTCTCACAGGTTGCGCTAGTATTTCCCAGCCCTAGTCATCTGGGGACATCTGCCAGATAACTGGAGGCAGATCCCATACCCCAGAGCCTGCTGAAATTATTCAAACTAGCCAGTCGTAAGGTTGCTCACTCTGCTTTGCCTTGAATTCCCCACAGAAACTGTAATAAAGGTCAACGCCCATGTTTTCCCCTTGCTCTCCCTCTAACTCCTAACCAACCTGGTGCTTCTCCAGTGGCCCTGCATGATGTGCTGAACCTCTTTCTTCCAAGGAACTGTGAGTAAAAACTTCCTCTTCTATGAGTCATTCCTGTGTCTGAATGCCTTACCATAGCTGATTAAAGCAAGTCTGGGATACATTTAAAACACCATGTAAGAATTTGGATAGATGTTGAGGCACTTGGAAGGGACAAGACTGAGAATTTGGTGTTGAGGTGGTTTTGAAATTATGTGGATGGGTCCATAGAATGCAGATATTTGTGGCTCATGCTAATGCTCACCAGAAGGTCCCAATGGCAGAGGAGGCTCTTGGTAATCAGGGGGATGAGATGACCAGCTCTGTAGATGTCTGTGAGCCTCTTACTTCAGGCATAATATTGCTTGATCAATGGGCTCATGTAGCAGCGGTCATGTGGACAGAGGAAACACACTGGCTCAGCAATGTGCATTTCTCTCACCAAGGATGACCTGGCCATGACCTCTGCCCAGACACCAAGTTGCCAACAGCAGTGACTAAGCATCTCTAGGAAGGTATCTTAACTCACGGCACCAGCCAGTCTCCTGGGAGCAGGCCATCATACCAAGTCCTGTCCTTCATAGAAAGGGGAGCACAGAGTCTTTCTGGAATATTCATTCATTGGGCATGTGGGCTTGCTTCCCCCACTGCCATGTTTCTGGCATCCACACAACAAACTATGGACTCCATTAAGTATCCTTCTCATTTTGATGTATTCCACCCAACAGTCCCATGAGAGGAGCTTGGCAGGCTGCAATCCATGGTGTCACAGTCAAACACGACTGAGTGCACACACACACACACACCCAACACTGCCTCTGACCAAAGGCTCTCTTTTACAGCCAAAGAAATGCAACAATAGGCTGATGTCTTGGGGAATCTCCGATCTAATCATGTATCCCAATGCCCAGAAGCAGCTGGCCTTATACAATGCTGCAAGAGCTTCGGAGAGTGCCAGAAAAGAACTGGGTGGGAATTAGCACTCTGGGAAGTTGCTATGCTCTCCTAGACAATGCAGTTTACTCTCTGAACTAGTGACCAACACATGGTACTGCATCTTAGCCAGAATCTAAAGGTTCAGGAACCAAGGGAATGAGGGTGGTGTTTCTTAGGATTAGGCCTAATGCTAGCTCCTTGCAATTCAAAGTGTGGTTCATGAGATTGCAACATTAGAATCCCCAAAGAGTTTGTTAGAAATGTAGAATCAGCTTGTTAGAAGTGTAGTGTCTCAGGTCCCACTCCGGAGCTAATGGATCAGTTCTACATTTTAATAAAACTCTCTGCTTATTCACATGCATGTTGAAGTTTGAGAACCACTGGTCTAACCCACTCACAACACTTTAATTCTCATCCTCAAACTTCTGAGCTCTGGTTTTTAATAATTTTAGTGCTTGAAGGATGGATGTTTCCACCAGGGATATAAAATGGTTCTGATGAAGTGGAAGCAGAGACTAGAAGGTCACCTGGCCATTTCAAGACCACCACATCACTAGGAAACAGATAATAAAGGGCTTATGGACTGCAAGAAGATCCAACCAGTCCATCCTAAAGGAAATCAGTCCTAAATATTCATTGGAAGGACTGATGCTGAAGCTGAAACTCCAATACTTTGGCCGCCTGATGCAAACAGCTGACTCATTTGAAAAGACTCTGATGCTGGTCTTTTCAAGATTGAAGGTGAGAGGAGAAGGGGATGATCGAGGATGAGATTGTTGGATGGCATCATCAACTCAATGGACATGAGTTTGAGTACACTCTGGGAGTTGGTGTTGGACAGGGAGGCCTGGGTGCTGCAGTCCATAGGGTTGCAAAGAGTCAGACATGACTGAGTGACTGAACTGAACTGAACTGAACTGGGCTTTTGTAGGGTAACTGATACTGCTTATGAAGGGGAACAAGAGTTGCTATTACACAACATGGTGGGAAGGAGGTTGGATGGAGGTTAAGAATCCTTTAGGGCAGCCACCCCCAACCTTTTTGGCCCCAGGGACCAATTTCAATTTCGTGGAAGACAATTTTCCCATGGATGGGGGTTGGCGGGTGGTTTCAGGATGGTTCAAGTGCAGTAGGGTTTGTGCTCTTATGATAATCTAAACCCACTGTTGATCTGATAGGAGGTGGAGCTCAAGCAATAATACGAGAGATGGGGAGCAGCTGTAAATACAGATGAAGCTTCACTTGCTTGCCCACTGCCCATCTCCTGCTGTGTGGCCTGGTTCCTAACAGGCCATGAATACAGGTTTGTGGCCTGGGGTTTGGGAACCTCTGCTCTAGGGGATCTGCAAGCATTGTTTTGTTCAGAGGTAAAAGTCAGTGAATCATTACTACAATCCCCCAGAAGCAAGACCACTAAGGCCTCAGATTCCCCAGGAATGAAGATTTAGGCCACAACCTTGGAGAAGAAAAGAGGGCTTCCTTGGTGGCTCAGATGATAAAGAATCTGCCTGCGAAGGAGGAGACCTGAGTTCAATCCCTGGGTTGGGAAGATGCCCTGGAGAAGGAAATGGCAACCCACTCCAGGATTCTTGCCTGAGAAATCCCATGGACAGAGGAGCCTGGCAGGCTACTGTCCATGTGGTTGCAAAAAGTCCAACACAACTGAGCCACTAACACTAACACTTGGAGAAGAAACCACACTCACTAAAGTTGAAGGCACAGGGAGCAAGGACTGGATGGTGGAAAAGGGAAGTAATAGGAAAAGCTGTGAAAGACTTCGGAATGGGTGTCCTGTGGACTGCTAGGTGCTAGCCAGAGCAGCCAGCCTCCTGAATTATTTTAACTCTGCAGGTGTCTTGTTTTACAATATCTTTGAGTTATTTTACAACTTCGTGAGTTATCAAAAACTGATTGCAATGCAGATAATTTAGTCTACAGAAGTGAACAATAATTTTGTCCAGTGGAGATACAACTGAGTCCAATGATCACATTTCCTAAGAAATCGGTTGAATATCTATGAACAAACATTTCATCATACCTCATTGCTTACATATATATCTGTCCTTTGGAGTCTCCTTTGGACTGATTTCTTTTTTAACACCTTATTGGTTCCCACATTGCTCAGTGAGTTAAGTAAAATTTTCAACATGTGTTAATTTTATATTTGTGTAAGAATCATGACTTCACCCCTTTTTAAATTCAGTCAGTTCAGTTGCTCAGTTGTGTCTGACTCTTTGCAACCCCAGGGACTGCAGCACGCCAGGTCTCCCTGTCCATCACCAACTCCCAGAGTTTACTCAAACTCATGTCCATTGAGTTGATGATGCCATCCAACCATCTCACTCATCCTCTGTCGTCCCCTTTTCCTCCCACCTGCAATCTTTCCCAGCATCAGGGTCTTTTCAGATGAGTCAGTTCTTCTCACCAGGTGGCCAAGGTATTGGAGTTTTAGCTTCAGCATCAGTCCTTCCAACGAACATTCACAACTGATTTCCTTTAGGATGGACTGGCTGGATCTCCTTGCAGTCCAAAGGACTCTCAAGAGTCTTCTCCAACACCACAGTTCAAAGGCATCAATTCTTCTACGTTCAGCTTTCTTTATAGTCCAACTCTCACATCCATACATGACCACAGGAAAAACCATAGCTTTAACTAGATGGACCTTTGTTGGCCAAGTGATGTCTCTGCTTTTGAATATGCTGTCTATGTTGGTCATAACTTTTCTTCCAAGGAATAAGCATCTTTTAATTTCATGGCTGCAGTCACCATCTGCAGTGATTTTGGAGCCCAAGAAAATAAAGTCTGTCACTGTTTTCACCGTTTCCCCATCTTTTTGCCATGAAGTGATGGGACTGGATCTTAGTTTTCTGAAAGTTGAGTTTTAAGCCAACTCTTTCACTCTCCTCTTTCACTTTCTTCAAGAGCCTCTTTAGTTCTTTGCTTTTTGCCATTAAGGGTGGTATCATCTGCATATCTGAGGTTTTTGATATTTCTCCTGGCAATCTTGATCCCAGCTTGTGCTTCTTCCAGCCCAGCATTTCTCATGATGTACTCTGCATAGAAGTTAAATAAGCAGGGTGATAATAAACAGCCTTGATGTATTCCTTTCCCAATTTGGAACCAGTCTGTTGTTCCATGTCCAGTTCTAACTGTTGCTTCCTGACCTGCATATAGATTTTTCAAGAGGCAAGTCAGGTGGTCTGGTATTCCCATCTCTTTCAGAATTTTCCAGTTTGTTGTGATCCACACAGTCAAAGCCTTTGGCATAGTCAATAAAGCAGAAATAGATGTTTTTCTGGAACTCTCTTGCTTTTTCGATGATCCAGTGGATGTTGGCAATTTGATCTCTGGTTCCTCTGCCTTTTCTAAATCCAGCTTGAACATCTGGAAGTTCATGGTTCACATATTGCTGAAGCCTGGCTTGGAGAATTTTGAGCATTACTTTACTAGCATGTGAGATGAGTGCAATTGTGTGGTACTTTGAGCATTCTTTGGCATTGCCTTTCTTTGGGATTGGAATGAAGACTTAAATTTTTACAGTCCTATGACCACTGCTGAGTTTTCCAAATTTGTTGGCATATTAACAAAGACATACATACAGAGCATGAACTCATGACCACTGACTTAAATAAGGACTCCAGCTTCTATTCATATTTTCTTTCTTTCTGTGTCATGTATAGATTTAAATATTTTAACTAATTTTATTTTTATTTATTCTCCTTCTCCCCGTAACATAGTACATGGGCTCTGCCAGTGATAGTTCACTTGACAATTTAATTTTTAGAGTGTTTACTATTAAGGTTAAATCCTGTCAGGGCCAGAAGAAGAGGACTTTGCCAGATATGGATCTGGAGCTGGACTCAAATGAAGAAATTTGGGTTTGGCAAGAAGATGGTATAGAATTCTTTTTGGAAGAATTTGTTTTGTTTTGGGGTGAAGCAGAAAAAATAGCTTTCCTGCTTTGCAAGGCAAAGGGGGACACAGTGGGACTGTGCCTCTCAAAACTGTGTGTCCCAACCTGGAAAGAATTGGTGAGGAGTTTTATTCTTGCCTCAAGTGGTCTCCTGAGCTTCTCTGATGAATACTTCATCAAGGGTGTTCCATCTTTCATTTGTTCTGGAAGGATTTTTTAAAAGCCAAAACCTAGGTAAAGGAGTGGATACAGATGTTGTGCAGCCCAAGAAATAATTGTGATATAGATCACTATATATTTTCATGTATATAATATACAGGCATATCTCCTTTTATTGTTTATTTTTTAAATGCTCTTTGCAGACATTGAGTTTTTTTCACAAATTGAAAATTTGTAGCTAAGCAGATATACTGGCCCCATTTTTCTAATAGCATTATTATTTTTTCTTTCTTTTTTTTTTTTTACTTTATTTTACTTTACAATACTCTATTGGCTTTATTTTTGAATAAGGGTGTATATAGTTTCTTAGACATAATGTTATTGTACACCTAATAGACGATAGCATAGTGTAAACACAAGTTCTGTATGCTCTGGGAAACTAAAAAGTGCATGTGACTCACTTTTTGGTGATACTCATTTTATTGCTGTAGTCTGAAATCAAACGTGCAGTATCTCTAAGGTATAGGGTGTATGTGTATATTTTAAAAACTACTAGCATCCAGGGATTTCCCTGGCAGTCTCCTGGGTTGCACTGCAGGGACATATGTTCAATCCCTAGTCAGAGGACTAAGATCCTGCATGCCTCGTGGTGTGCCAAAAAAACATTATGAACTACTAGCATCCAAAGCCTTCTAATCTGGAGGGCATCTCCCAGCATGTGGGTCTTTATGGAAGGCAAAGTCTATTACCCAGACTTGGAAAAACCAAATGTCCCTATCCAGGGTTGTGAATCTTTATGGGATGTTCCAAAGGCAAGAATGTTCCAGAGCCATGGGCAGCTGGCAGCCAGTTTGGGATTGGTGACCTGGGCAGCAGATTCCTAAACAGACCCTTGCTGCAGCACAAGCTTGGCCATCACCCAGCCTTCTTGGACCTTCCTCAATTTCTGAGTATCTTTCCCCAGGCTTCTGGTTAATTCTTTGAAAGTGAAAGTGTTAGTCGTTCAGTTGCGTCTGACTCTTTTCGACCTGATAGACTATAGCTCGCCAGGCCTCTCTGTCTGTGTAATTCCCTAGGCAAGAATACTGGAGTGGGTTGCCATTTCCTCTTCCAGGGATCCTCCCAACCCAGGGATCAAACCCAGGTCTCCTGCATTGCATGCAGATTCTTTACCATCTGAGCCACCAGGGAAGCCCTATAATTCCTTTCTATTTAAGCATCTGCCCATCAAACCTTGACTAGTGTAGTAAGTTTGGAAAGACATAAAAAGCTATGAATGTTGAGAGCAGTGTCTCTCAAATTAAGGATCTTGTTAAAAATGCCAATTTTTGAGTAGAGTTACCTGTACATCTGAAACTAACACAACACTGTAAATCAACTATACTCCAATACATATTAAAAAATTGAAAGTAAATAAATACAATCAAAATAAATTTAAATGATAATTTTTTTAAATGCCAATTTTTATTTTGGAGGTTTGGGTAGGGCTTGAGATTCCAAGTTCCACCAAGCTCCCAGGTGATGTGGGATAATGCCAGTCCACAGACCACTCCTTGGGTGCTGAGCTCAGGAGCGCTGAATACTTGTAGAGAAGTGGCTAGAAAGTAGGAAGGAGCAAGGTCAACAAGGTTCAACACTATCTAATGGAGTTTGGACTTGATCCTGCAGGGGATAAGCAGCCATTGAAGGACCCAGAGGGAGTGAAGTGAATAGATTTCCATTTATCAAGGGCTTGTAGACGTGATGTAGACGACAGAGCATGGAGGTGGAGGAAGCAGCGAGGGATCCAGTGGGTAGAACAGCAGTCTCCACCCCCAGACGTCCTCTTCCTCATCCCCAGAACCTGTGCATATGTTACATTATATGATGAAAGGGACTTCGCAGTTATTAAGTTAAGGGCTTTCAGATGGAAAGATTATCCTGGATTAACCAGGCAGGCCCAATGTAATCACAGGAATCATTACAAGTGGAGAACCCTTCTCAACTGCGGCCAGAGGAAGATGGGATTACAGAAGAAGGCTCAGATATACAACACTGGTTTCCCTGAAGAGGCAGGAAGAGGCTCAAGCCAAGGCATGCAGGTGGCCTCCAGGAACTAGAAAAGGTGAGGAAGTGGGCTCTCCCCTACAGCCTCCAAAAGGAGGCTTGATTTCAACCAGGGATACCCATCTGACTTGACCTTCAGAATTGTGAGATAGTGCATTTTTGCTTTTTTGGTTTAGTTGGTTTTGGTCTTTTTTTTGGCAGGGGTGTGGGGGGCAGCTGTACATAGGGCTTGTGGTACCTTTGTTCCCCGACCAGGGATCAAACTTGTGCCCTTGCAATGGAAGCGCAGAGTCCTAACCACTGGACCACCAGGGGATGCCTGCATTTGTGTTCTTCTAAGCCACAAAGCTCATGGTAATTTGTTACAGGGTCAAAAAAAAAAAAGGATATGGGAGGCCACTGGGATATTCAGGGGAACAATGGTGAGAGCCTCATTGAAGAGAAAGTCTCTCAGTCATATCTAACGAGTCTTTGTGACCCCAAGGACTGTGGCCCGCCATACTCCTCTGTCCTTGGAATTCTCCAGGCAAGAGTACTGGAGTGGGAGGCCATTCCCTTCTCCAACAGATCTTCCTGACCCAGGTATTGAACCCGGGTCTCCTACACTGCAGGTGGTTTCTTTATCGTCTGAGCCACCAGGGAAGATCTCATTGAAGAGAGAGGGCAGCACAGAAAGAGAGACCTGGTCTGAAAGATTATTGGGACGATAGGGATGGAGGTTCGTAGTTACCCGCTGCGTGTGTGGGTGGGGATGGGTGGTGAGGAGCGGCAGGGTCAAATGAAGCTTTCAGGTTTCTCTCTCGGACAAAGGGGTCTGTTGGTCAAAAGGAAGAAAAGAAGTGAGTGTGAGTGTGAGTGTGAGAGAAGGTGTAAGTGTGCACACAAGTGTGTGAGTTGAAGGCATGTGAGAGATCCCAGAAAAAGGAAGGAGTCTCCCTTCATACCACTGGGCTCTTTTCTTGCAGTTCCATTTTTACCGAGAAACTGGCTAATCTTAACTCTCAAGCTTTCCCTCCTCAGAACAGCACGGCCAGCATAAACAGCTGCTCTGCCTGTCAGTTATATTTTTCAGTTTAAATTCATGAATTGCCATTCTAGTCCTACACCAGGCTCCCCTGAGTTTAGTCAGGGCAAAACAATTCCCCGGGGTTCACTGGCTCCCAGATGAGCAGACAGAATTGACTTTTGTACCCCTGCAAAGCAGAGGATCAGACCTTGAACCGCGGTGACCCAAGTTTCACCTCCTTGCTTGACACAGCATCCCCACATCCCCAGCTGGAAGGGGTCGGAGAGAGGGGGGGAGACATGGAGGAGGCTGCCCAGTGCTGTCCCCTGGGCCAAGTCAACTAGGAATCATCAGGTTCTGTGCATGCAACTTCACTATTTATAGTTTACATGCTGATATTCCTTCACATGCACTTTTCGGGGACCCAGCCTCCAGAAGGGACACACCCCATTTGGATCCCCTGTGTGGTAGCAAATGCAAGCTAGGCAAGCCATTCTGGGAAACTGAGGGGTGATGGCAGGTTTGGCTGAGTTGATACAGAGGCGTCTGGTTCCATCCTAAAGACATCCTGGGAAAGTCAAGAAAATAACTTCAGAGCAGGTTACCACTCTGAATGATTTCTTTAGCTGTGCCTAACTTGCCAAGTGAGTAAAAGGAGAGCAAAGATCCTTTGTCGCTCCCAATGCTAAGGGCTGGGACTATTGATATCAACCCATTGCTCAGATGAGGAAATTGAGGCTCTTGGAAGTTAAAGTTCTTATCTAGTATTGGGTCAATCAAACATCAGAGCCAGGACTTAACTTCAGTCTTTTGATGACAAAATTCTCTACCCTTTGTACTTTGACGGAGGATTCTGTCCCCTCTGGGGAGGGACACACCCCCACCCTCCACTCCCCACAGGCCTTTGTCGATTAGTGGTAGTCTGATGATTCTCCTGCCTGGAGGTGCCCAGAACATTTAGGGCTGTGACTGGGGCACCCAGATCACCCAACAGTGACACAATCCTCCCAGTAAGTCCTCCTGATCCCCTACCTGCATGTCCAGCCCTCGGCCGGGTGCTGTGGAAGATGGTACAGGAGGTATACGTGGAGGATGGTGCAGCCTCAGGAGGATGGTAGCTCCTGTTCTCTAAAGGTTTACAAAGCAACAGTGCTTAGATCGTGGGCTGTTCAAACCACAGAACTGGAGTGGGGTTCAGAGTTGCTGAACCAGGACCTTAGGATCCGAGCCCCCGCCCCCAGTGTAAGGCTGTTTCCCAATAACATTGCCTTCCGCTCCAGACAAGGGACCTGACACTCAGAGAGATGAGCCATCCTTCCAAGCCCATGGCCTGTGGCCTCTGGTAGCCTCCAACTCTAGCTACCATTTCCTCTTGCCAGGCCTCCCCACTCTCATCACTTCCACATTCTACTTGTAACACCTCTGTTACTCAGCATAGCAGTTCATTTGTTTAAAATAATGCTTCAGTATGTCACAGTCATGACCACCAGTGAATGAAAAAATTGTGTGAATATGCAATCTTCTCTTTTTCTATGGCCTCTACCTCACTCCATGCATTCTCAAGACTCTTCTTAAAAGGGTATAAAATCTCCTTTAACCTTCCAGGAGAGGACTCCTGGGTGACCTCTGGCAGGTCACTGTACCGCCCTGCTCCCAGTACCCATCAAAGAGGGTGTCTGCCCTGCCCCCACTTCACGCTCAGCCTCCCCCACTTAACCCCATCATCACCCACCCCACCCACTCAAAAACTGTGCTACTTACATATTCTTTAATGTCCTTTGACTTCACAGCCTTGTAGGAATAATATGCAGGGTAAAGAGTGCCAAATATTAGCCTGGAGGGAAGAGAGAGGGAAAAAAATGAGAAATGTGATTTTCATTCATTCTGTTTGTTGGAAAATGTTGTCTTCAGTACCAGAGCATCCTCTGAACTACAGAACATGCTTCTGTGGGGCTTGGGTTATTTTTCTGAAGGCCCTGAAGCTTTTCTGCTCATGGTTGGGACGTGCATAGAAACCTCTATGCCCTGTTACAACGCCACACACACCTTCCTTCGATCTGTCATTTGGCAACACAGGAGGGTGGTTTGGGGTCATGAAAGCCCAAAATGGGAGGATCGGGGGCTCTGGAGGTGGGAAACCAAGCTGAGCAGCCAAGACCCCTGAAATTAAAGGCCCAGTGGACTTCCCTGGTGGTCCAGTGAATAAGAATCCACCTGCCAATGCAGGGTACACAGATTCCATCCCTGGTCTGAGAAGATCCCACTTGCCATGGAGCAACCAAGCCTGCACACTGAAACTTCTGAAGCCTGTGCACCTAGGGCCTGTGCTCCGGAGAAAGAGAGAGAATGAGAAACCCGCATACCCCAAGGAGGAGCAGTCCCCACTCTCTGCAACTAGGAAAGAGTCCTTGTAGCCACGAAGACAGACCACAGCCACAACTAGAAATTAGTAATTATACATTTGTTTTTAAAAGGCCCAGTGTTCCTCCCTGCTGCGAATCCCCATCAGATGCTCTCTTAAGCCCACCTACACCTTGGGCTTCCTTTTCTACCAAAACCGCATCACTCCAAGTTTCTTCAAATTTCACTCCCTTCAGATTGGATTTCAGCATCCTGCAGTAAGAATCAGCTGTTCAGTTTGTAAATCCAGTCAAGCCAACCCTTTCTCCCACCAGACACGTAAATCCCCACCTTGCAATAACCTGCTTCCCACTGCTCTGAAGATGTAAAAGCAAAAATAATGACACCAGTGTGATGTTTGGGCTTCAGCTCTCACTGAGTCATTGCTCCTGGGATCATGCACCAGGTCATTAAACAATCAGACTCTGCATAGCATAGCTCCACTTGCCCTCATTCTCTCTACTTTGTCCCTTCCCGACTCCCAACCACTGAGTCTTTGCCTGTTCTGTCCTTTCCTTCTGGAATCTCTGCACCAACACCCCCACCTCCTTCTTTGTCAGGTTGGTGCCTATTCACTCATCAGATGCCAGCTCCTTATGACCTCTTCCTGGAAGCCTTCCCTGACCTCTCTCCCTAAGTTAAATCTTCCCACTACACTCTCAAAGCATGATATACAGTTTGATCAGGGCATGTGATGTTTTGATTGACAGCGTCCCCCAAATGGACTCTGCACAGAATGGATCTGTTTTGTTCAATGATGTATTTCCAGCACCTACCACATAGGAGACTCAATAGATACTTTAATAATTATTATTTTAATTTTATTCATTTATTCATTTTTGGCTGTGCCGGGTCTTCATTGCTGTGCACAAGCTTTCTCTAGTTGTGGTGAGTGGGGGCTACTCTCTACTTGTGGTGCTCGGACTTCTCATTGCAGGGGCTTCTCTTGTGGTGGAGCACAGGCTCTAGGCCGTGCAGGCTTCAGTAGTTGCCACTTGCAGGCTCTAGAGCACAGGCTCAGTAGCTGTGGTGCTTAGTTGCCCTGTGGCATGTGGGATCTTCCCAGACCAGGGATCGAACTCATGTCCCCTGCACTGGCAGGTGGATTCTTAACCACTGGACCACCAGGGAAGTTCCCTCAATAGACACTTTTAAATGAATGAACTGACAGGATGCTGGAGCTGGAAGGGTTTCATCCTTTCACCCGACAGGTGAAGTCACCTCTACGTGTCAATTCAGGTGCCATCTGTCGTACCATCCTGGCTCTGTCCCCACAAGGGCCAGCATCTCATGTGACAACCCTACGGACAGAGCCATGCAAGGAGACACCACACTCAGGGAAGCCCAAAGCCACGGCTGCTTCATCAGGGGCGTCATACAGAGAACTCCCATCAGATGCTATTTATCAAGCAGGGCTTCGTTTTGCAATACGCTGTGGCAGGTAACACCTTGACAGTCCACATTCATCAGGTTTCCATGGGAAAACAGAAAGCTAGCTGAACCAAGTCTGTTTCTGGTGCTGAATGGGAAGGGGAAAGGGTTTTGTAACCTTGACTCACACAGGCCCTGCACTAAGTGCTCTGCTGACATGAGCTCAGACAGCCTCGGTAAAAAAGAACCTCATCTACAGACAGGGCACCAAGGCTGGAGCGGTGAGTCCGAGCTTGCCTAGTTTCATGACCAGTAAGGATAAGGGAGGGGAAGGGACCCAGCCAGACTGGCCTCCTCTTTGCCTGATTCCTTACCAACACTGTCCGCTGCCTTGGAGAGCAAGGCCACACCCTGGGAAGGCTGAAATTGTATCTAGGGAGCTAGAAAAGACAGCCAAAGGGACAAAAACAAAGTCTGAAAGAAATCAAGAAAATTCAAAGGGAGACTGTGACTTCCTCTGACTGTCTGGTGCCTAAGACTCTGCGCTTCTAATGCAGGGATTGTTTGGTCGCTCAGTCATGTCTGACTCTTTGCAACCCTACGGACTGCGGCATGCCAGGCTTCCCTGTCCTTCACCATCTCCCGAAGTTTGCTCAAACTCATTCCCAATGCAGGGGGCCCAGGTTCAATTCCTGGTCAGGGATCCCACATGCCACAACTAAGAGTTCGAATGCCTCAATTAAAAAAAAAAATCCCATATGCCACAGTAAAGATCTAAGATCCTGTGTGTTGCAATTAAGACCTGGTGCAGCCAAATAAAAAGTCAAAAAATTAATTAAAGAAAAAAAAAAAAGATGGCCATAGTGCCAAAGACACAAGCAGTGCAAGAAGTCCACTGGGATCTGTCACAAGTCAGCTCAGAGGAGGAGGTTTCCCCAAGCCCCCCCCCCCCCCCCCCCCTCCCCCCCAGCCCCCTTCTC